>WTSP01011567.1:39181-57320 GCA_025331215.1 Actenoides lindsayi
TCTGTGAGAACAGGCTGCTAACTTCAGAAAGTGCAGTTAGTTAGAAGAACTGAGCTGAAAAGTAAAATCACTGAACAAAATTAGTTCTGTTCTCACTCAAAACAGGACAGCATGTTAATGCAAAATATATTTCCATCAAAGGATGAATCAACTCTGTTTACTATTTTGCAATTTTTTTTATCTGTTTGGTCTTCCCTTACTCTATGGTGTGTGAAATTTGGACACAGCAATAACTTATTTTTTAATAGCACTTGAGCTTTTCTTAAAGGTAGAATGACAAAGTCCTATAAATCAACGATTTCCAAATTTTTTTTTGTGCTCCCCATTACTAAAAATTTTTGACCATACACCCCAGTGTATGTATATTTATTTATAACTTACATCTGTTGCTACAGTTCTCATATTTTATTCCTTCACCCTAATGAATTGTCTTGTGCACACCCAGGGGTGTGTGCACCCCACTTCGGAGACCACTTCTATAGGTTAATTTGAAGTTGTATATTAGAAAAAAAAAAATGATTGCCTCTAAAAAATTTAAATTGTCTTTTTTGAGTATGAAGAAAATTTCAACTAACTTTTCAGTTTCCTTTCCTCAGTTCTTCATGTTATTTCAGTTGCTGCTGCTTTTAACACAGATTCTAATCATAAAAGTGTCAAAACTGGAAGATTTCTCTCTTCCTCATCAGATTCCATTCCCTTCCATCAAATCACTGTCTCTCACACTTTGTTTTCACTACCTACAACTTGTAATGGGGAACAAGCCCTAGTTAGGCTAAGCAGAAAGCTCTTTGATTTGTTATATAGGTTTTTATTTGATACATTTGTCTGACAGGGTTTTTTTGACCAATACATGCTTGACCAAACATTTGTATTGTTAATCGATAGTAGTGAGTCTTGAATGGAAAATAGCTGTAAATGATTCAGAGAGGAGCATAATGAAAAACAGAAGGTAATCCACTTGGAATAACTTGCCCATCAGATGAGTTATGTTGCTAACCTGTCAACAGTGTATTCTATACTGCTTGGATATATGCCAGGAAAAAAATAACCTGTTTGGATAATCTCTCTACTTTTTCAGTCTCTCTGAATTCATAGTCACAATAACTCATTGCTCCAGTAGGTTTCAAATTAAATATGGCTTATGTAGAATATATGTCTTTCAATATTGCTATTAAACTAATCAAATTTACTTCCATTGGCTGACTGCTGACTTCAATATCGTGAAAGAACAAATAGCAGTACACAGTCTCATGGTTATTTCCGATAAATGATGTTTGCAACCCTTTGTAGTAAGATACACATATTTTTTTAGGAAGTGCTTGAGGTTTATAGCTAAGGCAGGTTAGAGTACAACCAACCAAACCTTTCCTTTGGGAATATAACAGGTTGAAATAGAAACTAAGGAGGAAGAGACTCAGGAATGTTGGGTTTTATATCTGGATGGTATTGTGACTCCAGCCTGAAGACATTGTCATTCTGACTGAAATCTGGCTCACTCCAGCTCTCAGAGATCTTGCGAATGATTCTTTTAACCTAGTTAAGGTGTAACTTGTTGCCAAAAAGACGTTTGGAGAGCTTGCCTGTTTCTTGGGTTATGAAGACTTCTCTATCACTCTAGTTTGTTGTTGCAGAAGGTTATATTATAGGGGTTATGTTTGTTTCCTGGTTTAGTCTTTTGGCTTCCTCCTCTTCTTGAATCCAGTAAACTCTTACTCATTTCCTCTCCAAATAAAAGCAATTCCAGTCTTTTAATCTCTCCTTTATGGAATTCTCTTCCACGCCTCCATTATTTTACCTCATCCGTCAGTTCTTTTCCCTTACAGTACTTTTTGAGTCAGTCTCACAGAAACTGAACACAGAATGTCAAGTGAGGAACACTAGTATCACCATTTCCCAATGTTAATTTCAATCCCATTTATTTATGTGCATGGGTGAAATCCTGAGTAAATCTATTCAGTAAGTAGAACACTTTTGTTTTCTTAGGCGAAGCAATGAGATATTTTGCTTATCTTTTTGACCTTCAGATCTACCTGGCCAGGCACTGGAGATCTATCCATGATGAGTCATTCTTGAATTGTTGTAATCCATTTAAAAAAAACCCAAATCACAGTTCAGAGCAGTAATTCATTTATTTCTTCCAGGTTATGTCATATTGGGCATTTCATGTGCAAATTGTCCTTTAGTTAGCACTGTTAGGTTTCCTTCTCCCTTTTCTGGTCTTCTAGAAAGATTAAAGTGATGATAAAATACAACCATTATACATAGTAATGCTTTTGTTCCTTGTCTCTGATGGTCCAATGTCAGAGATCTGTGTTCTGAAGAAAGTATTATTAGTCAGACACTAAAGCATATTTCAGAAGTAGTTATAGGATTAGTTGTTTCATTGTCTTCCTGGGATATTGAGGTGATGCTGGCTGGCCTATTGTTCCCTTGGTCCTCCTTCTTGTCCTTCTTGAAAAGTGATATTTGCTTTTCTCCAGTCCTTGGGCACTTCTCCCAGTCACCATGATTGTTCAAAGATGGTTGAGAGTGGCCTTGCAATGACATCAGCAGATCCCTCAGCACTCCTGGTGCATCCCCTCAGGGCCCATGGACATCCAATGATACTATGCAAAAAAACCCCCCACCTATGTGTGTTCTGTATATAATGATATATATTCATGAATTCTTAGGGTAATTTTAAGAGATACCTAAACTTTTATAGTAATATTACCATTAAAAATAGTTTAATGTACAAGGAGGTTCCTTGATGACTTCAGCGTGAAATTGTATTTTTAATTCCATTATACTATTAGCCATCAGCATTTATTCACCATATATACTTCTAGCCATTAACATTTATTCACCGTATAACAAGCCATTTTCTTAACCTCGTATTAAAGAAACTTTCTTTTCCACCTCCTCTTCTTTCTAAACCCCCAACTATTTCCGAAATGCGCATATTTCCATGTGCAGAAACACATAGTGTGATAAGGCTTGTAGTTGGTGGTTCAATTTATTGTCGCTCTGACACTGGAAGATTGAGGGCATGCCACTTTTGCTTAATGTGGGTGTTACAAAAATTGCAAGTAGCCTGTACCAGTTGCAGTTAGAAAGTAGCTGGCTTCTGCTTGAGAGTTCAAAACTCAATTCTGAAAATTTACCTTCCCTCCATCCCTGCCTCCTACAGCCTGTTACCTGACAACTGTTAGCATTCATAATTTAAGCTATTTTTCACCGAAAACATTGGTATAAAGTAATAATAGGTAAGGAAAACAAAATGAAACATATTGGACTAGAAAGGTTTTCTTGCACATAATGTTTAGAGTGCTGAAGTACTCACATATATATCCAGAAAGCACATTAGATCCAAATTTTCCATATCCATGTTTCCTTATTTCAGAGCAGAACAAATAAAGGAACAGAGTGATTATAAATCTGTATGTCTCTAGATTTTAGGAAGTTGTAATTTCTATTACATATTAGGGTCCTGATAATTTTAGTTTAATTTTTAATTCAGAATTCAAGATGGAGATCAGAAATCAGCTCTTGGCTTGTATGAAGTGCCCTAGCTCTGCTGATTTTGATGGGACTCTGGAAACTCAGGCTGTCTTTGATTGCCAGGGTGAAATAGTGAAAAAAATACAATGTGTTCCTTTCTCTTAGCCCAGTGAAATTGCATGTACAGTCACTAGTTGTTATGATTTAATCAGTGCTTGAAGTAGAATAGCGTAAATGGTATATTTCTTTTTGAAGTGGTGATGCCAGCAGCTCTTGTAGGGAAGGACTTGGTTACCGAGTGCCTGTGGAAAGCCAATGGGATACATTACTCTTAAAAGCATTCCAAATGGGAGAGGGTAGCAGGAGAATGCCTACTTTTCATAGCTGCAAGATACTGCTAATCATGTGGTTTCATGATGGTAATCGTGATGGTTTCTTATGCTAGGAGAGGCGTGGGTGCTAGATGACAGCTCCCATTACCTAAAGCTCTGTTGCTCATAATAGCAGGATCTTGCCTCTTCTAATAGTTCAAAGCCCTTTTGGACTTGGAACTCAAATGGATTAGTAAATCATTTGCCTCTTCATGAAAGCAGGACCTTGCCTGTGTGAGTTGCGATGGCTTCTTGTTCTCATTTCCAGCTGTGCTGAATGATAGATCTGCTCCTGAGACCAGAACAATGAGCACTAGCCATTAGCAGCCAAGTCATTAACAGACTTGATGAAATAGTCTTGTCAAAACTGTTGTAGTTTCAATGTCTGTGTTTTGGTGATACTAAGAATGCTTAAATAGATGATGACAAGTTAGCCTGAGCATTAGCAGTGTAACAGTATCATATTAAAAACATAACACTGCAAAGTTTTCTGCAGAGTAGTAAGTTTTTCAGGATATGGTTGTAGGCATGTGTGCAACTTCTTCTCTTTTTTGCTACACAATTTTACGTACAGACAGAAAGTTGCCTTCACAGCATCAGTGCTCTGTCAAAGCAAAAGAGTAGCCTGACGTTACAGAAGCTTTTTTTGTTAATAAGAAAGGTCTCTATTTAGTTTGAAAAAAACCTCCATATCTTTCTCTTCATCAGCAGGGCTTTTATTTTTTCAGTCAATAGCACAGGAATATTCTGAAAGATAAAACATTTATTGTTAGTGGCTATATGAAAGCCTTTCTAGATTTTGAAAAGTAATGAATTAGAAGATGATGGAAGAAGTTAAAAGAACCTAATTCATATAGGACTGCTTCAGGAGTTGCATCCTCTGAAAATTTAGGCTGTGCTGGATTTAGCCATAGAAAGTCAACTATGCCATATAGGTGGCAGAACAAGAAAATGAATTATCCATGTTTATACAGATTAAAGATTTGTGTAACTTGCTAGTTAATATCGTTCTTTGAGATCAAGTTCTAATTATAAAGTAGGTTCAGTGAATAGTGCTCTAACATAACATAATTTCATAAGGCAAGAAAACAGAATGCTGTTTGCAGAGCCTGATGAGAATATGTCAATCTAAAGCCTAGAAAAACACTGTATTTACCTCAAAAATTAAAACCCAAAACAGTTCTATGCCTTTCAGCAGAGTGGAATGTTGCCAAAGCAGTTTCAAAAGAAGGAGAATGATGCTTTGTGTTCCTCATAATGCTGTATACTTCAGTACTTGCCAGATTTAAAGCCTTCTTAAACTAAACCACATTTTTCCTCCCTGCCTTTTATTTTTTAATATTTATCATGTCAGTTTAAAATTATATGGCTTTTTAAATATATCATTATATAAAATATGGTAAATTCCAGTTATTCAGCCTGGAGGGTTGAAATGCAGAATAAGAATGGTATTTATCACTGCTTATCTTCACCATTGGTATCTTTTTTTTGATAATACTGGAAGCGTCCTAGAACTTGTCTCAGTTACCTGAGATTGGTGTTCCTTATCTAGTAGTTTGTATTAAGCTTAGTTTCTTGATGACCTTCTCTATCGGTGGTGCCTAAAAGTATCTTTAATCTGTGGAGTATATCCTCTTGTAGTGATTTGTTGGGATGCTGGTCTGAAATCGCTGGTATTTCATCTCCAAAACTCAGTACAGAGGTAGGATCTAGCAATCCTTCCCTGTTCCCTGAAACGGTTTCCTTCCTTTCTGTGCTTTGTTTTTGGTTTCTGGAGCTTCTAAACATAGCTTTCAGGACCCTTCATTTCAGGTAGATCCTTCAATACTAGCTCCTGCTCCCTTATCGTTACAGAAACACAGTTCAGGTCTTCTCACAGTTCATGATAGGTGAAAAGTTTTGCCACTCAATTCATCACTTCTGAGTTTTAACTCCAATATGTACTTAGTGTAGTAGCAGATGCAGGAGAGTGAGATCACCATGAAAACAACAGCCTAACCTGCTGTGGAGCTATTTAAATCCAGCTGTAATTCAGCACAGAAAATTTACTTTTCTGTCAAGGAAAAATCCCAATGCAAAATTTTACAGGCAAAATTTAAGCTTCCATTGAAAGGCAGTTTCTTTGAAAATTGATCATCTCTGCTTTGCAGTGTGTACTGCAAGAAATTTTAAGGACAT
This sequence comes from Actenoides lindsayi, assembly GCA_025331215.1. Classification (NCBI taxonomy): domain Eukaryota; kingdom Metazoa; phylum Chordata; class Aves; order Coraciiformes; family Alcedinidae; genus Actenoides; species Actenoides lindsayi. Next base: position 45,211 of record WTSP01011567.1, read on the forward strand.
TTAAATTGAAGGACATTTAAATGAAAGAAGCTACATATGTATTACTGCATATGTGTTTATAATAACTGGTACAACAACTTCAAGTTCAGTACTTTGGGATGTTTCTTTACATTTCATTTCTGCCTCCCTAAAATTGCATTAACATCATTGCTGTTAAATGTGGTATTTATTTGTAACATGAACTAAACAAAAGGTATGATAAAGTCATTTCTAAATTATGTTTTTTGCCTTGGGAGTAGAAACATTTTTTTATTACAAGATCATGAGTTATGATAACCCATTAATTAATTTTCAGGGAGATCAGAAGGTTCAGTTATGGTTTTAATCAGTCATTTCTTCGTCATTTGTGAATACGTGGGAGGGAGGGGAGTGGGTAGGAAAAGACCAGTACAACAAAAATAAAGGAGAGAGAATGACACTCAACAATTAAATACTTTCTGTCCACTTCACTGCTTTAAGTGGGACTGAATTCAGGATACGGGAGGAGAGACAAATGATCAAATCCCAAAGGCAGAACTGCTTGTGGGACATTTTAATTTCACATTGGCTTCTACAGAGATACTAATTTTTTCACAAGAACTAGTATTTTAATACAAAGATATATTAAATTATTTTTAATCCATTATCTAAATTATTAAGCTAAATTCAAGTTACTGCTTTTTCTAAGCTTAGTTGTGCTTTTACTGCACTGTTCATACTATTTAAAAAAAACACCCAGTAAATGCATGTAAAATTCTTCTCCAGTCTTCCAATTCAACAAGCATCATTTACTCTAATTAAAATATATGCATAACTTTAGGTATTCAAGGAAATAGTCTTAAACTTATACACACAGTGTAACCCTTTGCTAGATTGAGACACTATTTTTATTTTACACATTGCTCCTGTTTTAATAGTGCTTTGATTATTATTTGTGTGCTTTTAGAAACAACCTCAGGAAAGTCTGCTGTTATCAATAAAAAGTTTGCACCTCTAAAATTCATATATATATTATCAAATTTCATGGCTATCTTATCTGAAGGTCTTAGAGTTGAGTCTTCCTTATGTTCTCCCATGGGGAGAAATGCATGCTTACTGAGTATCTTGTTTAAGTAAGCTGTTTGGTTTTATATTTGTTTTGTGCAATTTTAAACTAGAGAAGCAATAGCAAAGAAAGCTACATTTGCAGTTCTGATGAAAGCTGATAGGGCACAGCGTTCCAGTTTTGGTGCTTATCCTTCAGAAAGCTCCCAGATACATAGTTTTTAATGATCCTTTTTTTAATGTGAAGAAGTAGAGATATTAATTGCAATATTATTCATAAAGCTCTAGGTAGATATGCTGTGCAAAATGCAGAATCAAAAGTCTTGAGCAGAAGGGCTGAGACTCTGAACTCCAATTGAAACTCTGAAGGAAATGAGTAGGCAGATTTGAAGTCTTAGTGATGCATTTATAGTGGTCTGCATTAATGAGGAGGTGTGTTGTAGCATGCCCTGTTGGGTTTGTGTCCAGTGGGGTTTTGGTAGCAGGGAAATGGGCCAGCATGGTTGGCACATGACTCCTGTAAGACGCTTCAATAATCTCCTCTGTCATGGAGGTTAAAAGAGATTCCCCTTTAAATACTTATATCACTTGTTACAGAATCCTAATTTAGGGCTCTGCTTGTCATGGAGTAAGTGGAATGCATCTCACACAGATGAAGGCAGAAATACAATTTATTGAGATAGCTTAATAATTTGACATATCTTAATAAATTTGATAAAATTTAGCAAAACTCAACAAATATTAACTGAGGTTCGATTTGATGTCAAGGTCATTGCATTACTTACTATAAAGTAAGTTGATTAAAAATAATTAGATTACAATATTTGTGTGGAAAAAAAATATATATACATATATACACAGTGAAAGTGACTTGGAGTTGGGCTACTATGATTTTTACAGGGATTGGAAATGGAAGATGTAACGATGACAGGGATACCAGGGTTTCAGAATGGACCCCATTGCTCTAAATTCAGAGACGAGACTAGGCATATCAAGATCTAATCTTAGGCCCAGTCAGTGGTTTATGACTAAGAATATCAGAGAGATTTGGGATATTAGAGATAAAGGAAATCCTCCCATTCAGCCATGAGATTCAGAACAGCTCCCCTTGCCCTTTGAACTCCTTCAAAGAGTGAGATTAGATACTTCCCTAGTCCCAGACGTGGTCAGTGGTTTATGTCTGAGAATATAGAGGGAAAAGGATAAGGAATGCCCTCCCATTAGGTCAAGAAGTTCAAAATAGTCCTCCTCACAAAGTGGCCCAGGGTGAGGGGGGGACACACACATCTAAAAGTCAGACCCTCCTCTGGGCAAGGCCGAGCCAATAAGCACCTCTGTGATAACATATTTAAATAAGAGGAAGCCCTGTTGGGCTGGTTCCTTTGTTTTGGAGCTGTTTTTGGTGTTATGAGTTCTTTGTGCTGGAAAAAGGATTTCGTAGAGACAACTATGTGGACACCAAGGTCAGTGAGGAAGGAGCAGGGGAGGCACACCATAGCAAGTTTTTGCCTCCAACTCGTGGCAAGATGGCAGGCTGAGCCCTTCCAGACCTTAGAGATCAACAGGGGGCAGAATCCTATCTGCAGCTCATGGAGGACCCTATGCCAGAGCAGGTGACTGATCCTGAAGAAGTCCATGACTAAGAGAAGGGATCCCTTGCTTGGAGGATTTCAGTTTATGGAAGGGACCCATGCTGGTTTGAGAAGTTTGTGGAGGACTGTGTCCCATGAGAGGTACAACATGTTGCAGCAGGGAAGGACTGTGAGGAGTTCTTCCTCAAGAAAGAAGGAGCAGCAGAAACAACATGGAATGGACTGGGACAGATCGCAGCTTCCATTCCGTGCCCCCCTGCACTGCTGGAGGGGAGGAGATAGCAGAGCTGAGCCCAGGACAAGGTGGGGCGTTGTGGGGAAGGTATATTTAAGATTCAGCTGTATTTATTATTGACCTACTCTGATTCAGTTGGTCAATTGGTGGTGGTTTTATTTAAATTAAATTAATTTTGTTTCCCCAAGTTGAATGTCTTTTGCCCATGACCATAATTGCTGAGTGAGCCCTCCCTGTCCTTTGTCTCAACCCTCAAGCCATTTGTTGTGTTTTGTCTTCCCGATCTCAATGGAGGAAGGTAGGAATGAGCAGCTGTGTGGTGCTTTGTTGCCAGCTGGCTCAGCTCAAACCACAGCACCAGTGACTGGAGACCATGTCTTCACATTTATGTCACAGTTGCATAGACCAGGCAATTTTTGAATTACCAAGGCCCAAAATGACTCCTTGGTAGTTTCTAGGAGAACAGGTGACAGAAAATATCCCTGTCAGCTGCTTCCATATGGGACAGCAGTGCAGAATCCGACCTCTTAACCTGTAGGCTGCCCAGCACAGATGCTATCATGTATTTTCTATGCAGAGAGGTTAACAGCATGGTTTGTGAACTCCTGGAAGTGTTTTCCTTGTTCTGCCTTCTCCAGTCCAACTTTTCTTTAGATTCAGAGTGATTTTCATCTATAATTTGATATCATCCAGCTGCTGGGTTATCATAGTTCAATTGATATCCATACATTACTAGGTCCACAGAGATGTCTGTGGTCTGACTGTGGCACCTTTTTTTCTCAGTGGCTGCATGCTGGTGATATAGAGGCCCAGAAAATTTAATCTTTCTCCAACTCCACAAACCAATGATCTAGAGGAGGTTTTATCCTAGTTCCTATAATGTATCTACAATATGAAATTAAATAGGGAAGTTGATATGCCTGTATTTTGTTCTGTTTGTACAAGTGAAGAATAAATACATTTTTTTTATATTTTAAATAACATTAAAATATATTTTTAAGCTCAAGTGTTACATCCTTCCAATGTATTCTTAGATTCAGTTAGAACTGCAGAAAAATATTTGGCTATGTGCACTAAAAAGATGTTTGACTTTCAGTCCTAGACAAAGTAAGATCACAAGAATTCTGTTCAGCATCTAAAATGTGTTCAGATGAGTTGTGTTTTCTAGTATACCAAGGAGAGTGTCACCATTACAGAGTGAGCACGGACTTAACAGTGGACCTAACCCCTCTAGTCTGGAAAAAATAGAAAAATAACATACTTGAATAAGTATCCTTATGTGTTTGGAAGCCCTTGAGGCTGAAAAAGATGCCTGGCCCAACATTGTTACATACATACAAAATTATTTTATTTCAGACTCAGGAAGTTCTAACATGTCAGACTGTTTTATGAAGTCCTGATTTTATGAATTGAGTAAGGTTTTTAACTTGGCTTACTATGAAAACTACGAACAGAATAGTTACAGGAAAAGAAAATTAAATCCTGAATTAAACAAGCTGTTAGGTGATTTGGATTGTTTTAATAAAAATTAGAAAAAGACAATTTGATATTGTTGGATTTATTGGATGTTGCTTTTGTGATGGTATTCCAAATACTTCTGTGAAAAGATCCCTAGACTGGTTGAGACTAAAACCATATTTCTCTGTGGATGGTTTTGAAATTTTTTTTCCCAAGAGTAGCAGTTTTGTGCATATAAGGAACAGAGCCCATGGCATAGGTCTTTACTGGTAGTTTTCTCTAATTAAATTCTCTAAAAGCATTTCTTTTTATTGGTATGCAGATTTTTTGTTTTCTTTTCATTAATACACAAGGAACAAGTCAGGTGTTAAGGTTATATGGATCCTTTAGGAATTCGTTTGAACCGAACCATTAAAAAGTGTTGTGGGTTTTTTGTTTGTTTTTTGGGGGTTTTTTCTCTCTCAATTGCAAATCAGAAATGTATTTCTGTTGAGAGAAGCATTTCTATTAAGTGGCTATATACCTGGTTCATTCATATTAATATCTGTGAAAAGTAAGCATACACTTAAATAACCTCTTTAAATGTCAGTCTGAATGAGATTAAATGTTTGCATACATGCTTAACGTTTAACACCATTTGACAGATACTATTTTTCAGTAGACTATCTGATACATGATTAGCATATTTAGTAAGAAAAAGAAAATATTTCATTAAAGTATATTTTTAAAAGTCTTGTGGGTCTGGCTGTCCCTGTATACTAAAATAGTTCTTAAACCTGTCATTATTTTTGTAGTTTACACTAGTGACTTTAACAAGCCCCTATAATTTTTGCAACTGTTACAGTAGTTGCAGGCTCACATCACTTTGAAAGGATTGGTGTTTCAGGAAACAGTACAGCAGGCTTCCAAATTGCTCTGCAAGGGTTTTGTCTTTATTGATGATTGTTTTCTTTTTAAACTCTAGTGCATGTTTTCAATTTGAGTGTTCAGTTCACCCGTACCAGCATAGGCTGCTGAATCAGATATGCCAAATGGTCAGCTGAAATGGCCCATTTTTTATACATTTTCCTTTACTTGTCTAAAAGAAAATATGTTTCTTTACTGGATGTGTAGTTTGTCTTATATATGTATGTCTTCAGGTGTAGCGAGTCAAGTCTGTAAAAGAGTATTCTGAAAAATTTCCAACATTGGATTGAACTCTGGCTATTTCTAATAAATGTTTGATATGCTGTTATCCTCCTGTGTTTCATTAGAAAAATAGTCTCAGACAAGTTATGCTACAAGTTCATAAAAACAGCTTTATTCTCTTTCCAGTGGTTGTTGTAGTATGAAGGCATATTGTCAACCTTTTCATCTTCAGTATATAGTACAATGACCAACAGAAAATTCAAAGGTCATCATCATAATAGCCAAAGGAGTTTTGGTCAGTTCTGTGAATGACAATACATAAATGAAGTGTATTACTTATGTTATTAGCTTTATTAATTTTTTGAATTATCTTGTTACAGCTTCTGCTACCTTTGAAGACTTTCAGATCCGGCCCCATGCTCTTTTTGTTCATTCCTATCGAGCACCGGCGTTTTGTGACCATTGTGGAGAAATGCTGTGGGGGCTGGTGCGTCAGGGACTCAAATGTGAAGGTAAGCTCCAGTGAAATGTGATTTTTCAGTCTCAGAAATAGACCTGCCCATTCTTTTTATGCATGTTGTCTTTGATGCTGCTCTTAAATTGGTTAGACATCAGAAAAAAATTACAGTAGGTAGACACAGTAAGAAATATAAAAAAAATTAACTGATTAAAGAACATCTTCCTTTTGACTGCTCTGAGGTGTCCTAGATATGGCTCTGTAACCTGAAGTGAAAAAAAATTGTCTATATATATATTTTTAAGAAAAGGTTTTCTGTGTCTTGCACTTCCTTTATGAGCCTGAGCCTGTTTCACATTCAATATCTGATTGAGATCATTTAACTGAAATCACTGTCAGTCCTTACAAGGATGTAATAGCTATCTTTTCTCATTTTGTCGCAATTATTTGACTCCTGACAGACTGTATCCAAAGGAATACACCATTTGCAGGAAAAAGATTCCTTACCTCCCAGTGCTGATCACAGAAGTTTCCTGCACTTTGAGACCATAGATTTTTGAAAAATCAGAGACAAGACACTGATTATAGGTATAGCTATTTGGAGCTTATAACATTATCTCTTTAAAAGTTTGTAGAATATATGAGCTAAACCAGCAGAGTAGAGGAAAAAAGTTTAGTCAAAAATAAGGGCGATGGTTTTGAATTCTTGTTGGGATTTTTTGGGGAAAAAAAAAAAAAGAAAGAAATTCTTTGCTCCGTCAGTAATAAACTGTAATCAGATGGTTGTAAATTTCTTTTTTTCAGGATGTGGTCTAAATTACCATAAGAGATGTGCATTTAAAATCCCTAACAACTGCAGTGGCGTGCGGAAAAGGCGCCTATCAAATGTGTCCCTCACAGGACTCAGCACCGTTCGGACAGTTTCTGCAGAACCCTCACCCAGCGTGCCAGATGAAGCCCTTCTGGTATGGGATTCCCTAGCTATAGAGACCACTGGTGTTGCAGATAATAAACAATGACATCTAGTGCTATAGGCTTTGGTTTTTCCTGTTAGAGACTACAGAGGATGGTGGTATGTAAATTATAAAGTATTGATGTGAAAAAAGGCACCTTGGTGTAAAAGGGATGTCACCAGCTTAAGGTATGTGGGTTTAAGATATGCATCACTTCTGATACCCCCAGGAGTTTCCTCCCTTTGTCAAGAATTAGATTATTTTGAAGCTCTGAAACTGCCACCCATGATAATGCGAGTAGTTGCATCTTGGAGGATGTCTTCTCTGGAACTAGAAGTTGAATTTCTTCTATATCAGACAGTTAGATCAATTGGTTTATGATGTAGGCAAGATTTACCTCAGGAGAACACTGTGACCCAAACACTATGGTATCAAACTGATACTATCTGTCATAGTCATGGCTATAGTTAATTAGCTGGAGACTGTGTATTTAGCATATTTCTAAGTGTTCAGAAGAAAGTTGGAGAAATCATTATTTCCTTAAACAGATCATTATGGTGGATGAATGTATATGTCTGTATGTATGTGTGTAGAAGTATGTACAGATGTACAGTACACACACGTCACCCATAAATATATTGTATGCCTGTATATGCATTAGTATAGTAGTTTTCCATCATGAAAACAATGTTTTGGGGAACAAAATGTAATGACTGGAGTGCATTCAAATGATACGTATTTTTTATCTCTGGCATATTCGTTCATTTAATAGTCATGGTCATAATATAGTTCAATAGTTAAGAATTTACAACATGTGTAAATGAATCCACTCCTAAGTGAAAGTTTTGAAAACTTTAGGTTTAAAAGAGAGGAAAAGATTTATAAGTACACACAACAATTATCATGTTTTCCTCTCAATTAGAATATTAAACTTATTAAACTTGACATACTAAAAGGACACTATTGCAAATGATGTAGACCTGGTGTTATATGCAGTACCATCTACGAACCATAATTATGTACTTATGCTACTGATTATCATTAGCCTAAAAGCTACTTGGAAATTAAGGTTAACATTATGAATCTGTATTTTTAATTGAAAAGCTGCATAAATGAGTAAGGTGCTTAAGTTCTTCAAAACCTGCAGCAACAGATCTTTGTAGATTATTCATCGTTCTCAGAAGGTTGTTTCAGAAATGCTGACTTATTCATACCAAGACAGAAAATTTTGAGGAAGACTGGCCCTAATTCTGAATTGTTTCTGGAACTTTGATCAAAAAAAATTATATGACTCAGGATCCTGGTATATTCTCTATAAATGTGTACTGCACAGGATAGGAAAAAAATCCAGTTGGAAGACATTTTCAGTTATATAGACTGTGTTGTGTGCTGATACATTCTTGTTTTGCAAAGCTACATATTTTAAAACTGTTGAAAATGTTAAAATGGCCAGTGAAAAAATATATTGTTTCATATGTACTGCAGGCTATATTTCTCTAAGAACTTTTAATCATCAGTGTACCCATGCTGATGATTCAGTACATCACACATGCATACACACACATGAGCATGCACAAAGAAAATAACGTTTATGGTAGGTACAGGGATGGGTACTAGCCTAGAGAAATGAAGTAATTTTGAATTTCACTTTTATTTCAAGAAATCATGGTATTGTTTACCAGATTTTCAGAAGTGCTGTCACATATGGCTTCTCTATGTGTTATGTTTTGTTTGGGGTTTTTTGCATTGAATGTGTTTCAATTATTTGCCTTTTTTTTTCCCCTGCATAAGCTTTGTCAGTTCTCTTGTATCAGATCTGTCCTTTGGACTCCATTCTTCCGCAGTACTTGTGAGATAAGTTTTATGGCAGTTTATACCGTGGTACCAGTCAAAGCATGCACTTTGGCATGTGTTTCATTTTTCTATAGTCAGTGTGAATATACTAAGAAACATCATCCTTGTTCACAAAATCATATAATTTGTTACTAGTATTGATGGGGGTGCTTGAATCACTGGTAACAAAATATAATCTCTGTTTGAGACCACTGAATCCAATCAGATATCTGTCAATTCTTTAAATAGAACTGAAATAAATGTTCTTTTAACTGCTATTCACTACATAAGTCAGAGCAGTTGAGAGAGAAGGAGCTTCTGGAACTCTTTCATAGATGGAATTATTAACTAAGTTATGTTTTCAGAACCTTTTTGTCAATGTTTTGTGAATCAGAAAGAAGCCAGCTTTAGCTGACAGTGTTAAATTTCTGAGTCTGGGTTCTGAAAAAATGCCACTTATGAAGAGAAGAAGTTACTCTGTAACTTAGAAAACTGTGGCATTTGAAAACTCTTTGAGACAGGATGATGTGGAATCCTGCAAAGGGTATTTTAATTATCCTTTCATTGGGAACCACCACACACAGACACAGTTTCAGCTGGATATAAATGCTGTCATTAGCCAATAAAGCATTTAAAATTTGAGCTAAAAATTGACTAGGGACAGTATTTGAGTAGTGCTTTAAAAATCTTCCCCCGAAGAATAAAATCTGGGTAATATCCTTTTTTTTGATTCTTAATTTAGTAGTGTAAAACTTGTGAACAGAAATGCTAAAACCAAGTAGAATCAGGAGAATGCTCTGTAACTCAGATTTTTGCCTGTCATAGCTCAGATGCAATTCTTTTGCATTTTATTCTGTAACATAGAATGAGAGTATAAAATGATCTCACATTCATGATTGCTTCTGAAGTAACATTGTTTTCTGTCTTTTTTTCCCCCCTTATTTCTTTGTTCTGTTTTTTCTTCTTTCCAACTTCCTGTCTCAGTCTCCTGTCAGCCCTGGCTGTGAGGTATGTACTGAGTTTACTCCCAATCATGCTATCAAGAATATCCTCTTTTATGACTATCAGTGTCAATGTAAAGAAATGCGGGAATGTAATCAAATTAGTATATTATAATTGTCGAACTCAAGAACATTTGTTTTTCTTTTAGAAAGAGTATACCCAGTGCGAAACTTCAAAGGCTAGATTCCAAATTGAAGGTCATAATACATATCCTAAACAATAAAATTAGCTGCTACTGAAGTATTTTGATACAAAAGTGGATTTTTCATGTCTTCAGCATAGTTGAGGTCATTAGTTGGATTAAAACACTTTTGTAATAATAACACATGGGAAAAAAATTTTAACTTCACTTTCGGAACAGTGGGAATTTGCTGGAAAATAAATATTTTCTTTTAAGCTAACAGACCTGACCTTTAAGTGCTCACCAGCAATAAACATCTCATACCATAATGCAGTGTAGTAGCTTTTTTCAGAATGTGGTTGCATTAAAAAAAACCAAAACAGTCAAGGGTTCTGTATTTCTGTGGAAATGAATATGATCAGTGTACAACTAAGTTACAGGTACATATGAAAAAAGTATCAATTCTAAATGAGACAACAATATTTATTTTTTACTGGGTACTTCATATCAGAGGTTGTCCTCTTTTTGCTTTCAGTAGGGATTTTCCAAAGTAGTTGTTTTGTGTTTAACTTCAAAACTTTTTGAAACTATGAAATATTGGCATCCTTCCCTTGCAGCATAGATCTGAGATGCAGCCAGAGAAATGCAGGCTTTGCAAATGCTTTCATTTTTAGAAATGCTACATAGTTAATCTGAGGAATATTTTGTTATGCTGATATGAAGCTTATCATGTCCAAACATCTGTCTCTTCCAAAGAAATCACTTTATTTCTTCCTAAAACACATATATTCTTATTGTAGTGCACCCCAGAATTACAACTTCGCGGAATACCCATAAAACAATCCAAATAAGAACATATATAGCACAGGGGTTTTGTAATATCTAAGGTGAATTATATTCTCAGTATGTGCTGTCTGAAAAGTGATGAATCCATCAGTCTGGATGGTGCTGAATTATCCTAAATTAACACTAATTATTAGCAATGAAAAAAAAAAAGAAAAAGTATTTGGAGAAAAAACAAAATTGTGTTTCTTTTGTAAAAAGACAATAATCTAACCACCTATGTTTCTACTCTAAAATGCATTTATATGTAGTAGAATTTTATTTCTATTACTTTTATATATGTTTTATATTTTTATATATGTTATATGGAAGTGATTTCTCAGAAAAAGCCTAACAGAGCTTTGCATTTAGACTAGGAATGCTGTGTCTCATGGGGCATAGGTATGTGGAATATTGCAGAGCTACTTACTTATTATCTTTGCTTTTTGGTGGAGATTCAGGAGTTATTTTTTATTAAATAATTTAAAATTTAAAAAACTTTAGTTAAAAAGACTATTTACATACCACTGACAGAATACAAAGTACCAGGTGTTGCCTACCTCTGTAGATTTGTTGTAAGCAGAGCTGGCATGAGGCTTTTCAGCTACATATAGAAGACTGATTTTGCAGAACTAGGACAGGGACTTGTCTTAAGGTGTAGGTGGCCATTTTCTCTTTTTTCCCTTATACCAAGCTCTTAATACAGCTGCCCTTTTCTGTTACTCCAGTGAAATATGGAGTCCTTGTTTCTGGTGACTCAAAAATTCCCCCTTTACAAAGCCTTCCTCTTCCACACTCAGACAGAAGATGCATCTTCTTTTCCCAGTTCCAGTCCCTACAGAGCCTCATATGCTTCCCTAGCTCACTGGACAACAAAAAAGGAGTCCTTGAGGGAAGGGTTAAAGAAGACCTAGGGTGTTGCAGCTGAGAGCAGCTTCCTGCTTTAAGCTAGTTGTAATTAGTAGGAGTCCTTTTCTAATGGCGACGGTAGAGTTCATTAGACCGAAGATCCTCAGAGGCAAAATGAGTATATCCTCTTGAAGAAAGACACTTAAGTTAACTGAATTAATACCACTCATAGTTATGTTCTGTTCTTGTCACCCCCAAGTTATTCTTCCATGCTTCAATGACGTACACTGCACATTGCTCTCTGTCTTATGGGAGCTTATTTTCAGTGTTCTCGTTTCTTTAATAAAAACCCCTATGCTGCTCTGGGGAGGCCTCCTAGAATGTTTTGAGGTCCACACTCTAGACGTTATTTAAAAATAATAAAAATGTAAAATAAAGGCTGTGAACTAAACCAATCCTAAATAACGTTTACACTGATTTAGTGCCAGAGAATCATACAGGGTCATGCACTGAACAGAACTGGGAATTGAGAACTCAGTGAATCTGACACTGAAAGTTAAATATTTGAATAGGAATTCTACAGTCTTTTATGTACCTTTTTATTATTATTATTATTTTCCTTGCTTCTATACAGTTA
>WTSP01011567.1:62713-94349 GCA_025331215.1 Actenoides lindsayi
TCCCTTTCCCTTTCCCTTTCCCTTTCCCTTTCCCTTTCCCTTTCCCTTTCCCTTTCCCTTTCCCTTCCCCTTCCCCTCCCCTCCCCTTCCCTCTTTGACTCCCATGGGTTTTTTTCCCAGTTGTGTTGTAGTGTTGAAAGTGTTTAGGTTCCTCCCCCAGGTCATGCTAGGAGAACCAACAATGGCCTACTGGGGCTGCTCAGGGGAGTGTAGAAGTATTATGCAGGGGGTAGACATGTCTCCTCTCTGCACGGTACCACTTCACGTAGCTTTGTATGCTAGTAAAGCACTGAATTGACTGTATTAGGGCACAGGAATCTGCTTGCCTGGAAAGCTGGCAGTAGTGGGATGAGAGAAGAGTCTAATCAGTGGGCCTGATGATGAGTAAGTGAAGTTCAAACAATAGCTGGAAGGGCAGATGCTATAGTTAGAATAGGATGGTAAAAGAAATAGAAGGGTTGAACATTTAGTGAAGACGGCGGGGTTTCTGCAGTGCGGTACCGAGTCAGTTGCTTGCCCTAAGGCACAGAGGCAGTCTGCATGTTCTAAGCACGCTGGAATCTGTTCCAGAAGACCGAAGAGAATGTGTGTTGTACCACAACCTGTCATTTCCTTCTTTTCACAATAGAAGGTTTTGTTGAATTTGATGTTCAGATATGAGTGAAGGAGCCATTGAGGACTGTTGATGTTGCTTGCAGTTTTTAAAACAGCTGTTCCAATGGGCTTAGGGACAAATTGTTATGAATAATATTTTGACGTGGAACTTTGTGCAAGCTCACTCATCTGATGAGACTTCCTATTATATTAAGCCTTGTGTCACTGAATTTGGGCAGTGTAGTTATTTGTGGTCAGTATAATTGTTTGTAGGCAGTGTAATTACAAATTTTTCTTGGATACTACTAAAAAATTGTTAGATTAGTGGAACTATAGCTTTTTCCTGTCTGTGGAAGATAGTGGCCACCATTTTCCAGTCATCATCATATTTCATAGAATCATAGGATTGTCAGGGTTGGAAGGGACCTTAAAGATCATCTAGTTCCAACCTCCCTGCCAATGACAGGGACACTTCTCACTAGATCAGGTTGCTCAGAGCCCAATCCAGCTTGGCCTTAAAAACTTCCAAGGACGGGGCTTCCCACCACCTCTCTGGACAACCTGTTCCAGTGTCTCACCACCCTTCTGATAAAGACTTCTTCCTAATGTCTAATCTGAATCTACCCACCCCTAGTTTTATTCCATTCCCTCTAGTCCTACCACTACCTGACATCCTAAAAAGCCCCTCCCCAGCTTTCTTGTAGGCCCCCTTCAGATACTGGAAGGCCACAATAAGGTCTCCTCGGAGCCTTCTCTTTTCCAGACTGAACAACCCCAACTCTTTCAGTCTGTCCTCATAGGAGAGGTGCTCCAGCCCTGTGATCATCCTCATGGTCCTTCTCTGGACATGTTCCAGCACATCCATACCCTTCCTGTAATAGGGGCTCCAGATAGATAGATTCTTAGATAGGGTTCTGAGAGAGATCATAATGTTAAGAGATACTTGAATCACTCGTACTTCAGACAAAAATAAGATTGTCAAGAAATAGCTGTATTGGTAACATCAGTAAACTGAAATATTAGTTTGCTGCAGTGACATAATGAAAGCAAGCAATAGAACTCTTTGAAATTCATGATATTTTTCAATTAAGGTGCATTTTAGGAGAATAGTGTCACTGCATGTGAAAAATCCATCAAATGTCCACCTTCAAGACAGAGACTTCATGTGACTAATGCCTTGCAGGTGGTGATCAGAATTAAACAAACCACTACAGAATTAGTTTATTCAGAAAGAAAATACTTATATTAAAATGTAGTATGTCACTTATATAACTGTTCTTCTGAACACTGAAAGGCAAGTGGCATCTGACCATAGCATAGGGTTGAGGATGTAACTTGAAAGGCACTGCACTAAGACTGAAGGAGCATCAGCCTGGGCCAAAACTGTCCCTATTATACACATAAAACTGAGAGGACCATGTAAATATTTCTGTCTCCTCCTGTGAGCTTTGTCCTGTCCACAAGTACTGAGGGCTGTCATTTGCAGGTAGTTTGCACAAGCTGAGCAATGTTGATTCTACTGTATATGTGGGCTCATTCTTTCCTTCTTGCAGGGCTTCTGCCCTCCCTTCCAAAGTCTTGTTCACATTGACTTCGTAAGATTTAAGTTAATCTGCCTTGGAAATATTAGGTAAACAATATTCCTAACTAATATTAAATATATTTAATCATAAACTGAGACTAGTTTGGGTTTTTTTATATGCAAAAGTGCGTTACAGACCATGAAGATCTAAAACTCAGGAAGTAAACACATAATATGAGAATATGTACTCATACTTTTTCCACTGTTACTGGTGTTAACTGAAAGACAGATGCTTTCTTATACTTGTTTCTTATACTTGTTTATCTAGTTTATGTTGACCATATTTACCTGACTCATACAATGTATTCTCCATATTTTTCCTTGATTTAACAGGACTGCATTTATACAGTGGATAAGCATGTGATGTTGGCATTGTTGTCAATTAGCAGAGTAGCTCTAATGTTCAGCAAATCTAATGCATATGCTTCTTTGGAAAGACAGTTCTATAGCATAATCAAAAGAATTAGTCTTCACAGTAAGAAACTGATATAACTTTGAAAGGAAAGGCTAAAGTCTGGATCTGCTTAGGTTCTTCTGCCATCAGAATGACTTTCAAACACCTCTTTCCTCCCAAGATTCTCAGACAGAAGCATACAGAAATGTTTTTTTATATTTTGGTGACCAGGGAGCAATTATCAATCAGACATCTCAGATTAAGAATTTCCTATAACATTGTTGAGTTCGAGGTGAAACTGTTTTTCAAATTAAGCCTATCTGAAGTTTTAGCTACTACAACTTTTTGAACAGTGCAGGATCTCTCAGAATGAGTTGTTTTCTAGCTTTCAGTTACCAGATTATTTGTAGATGATGGCAAGAAGATGCTGAGTTTTAAATAATCAAGCTACATCTTGTCACTTTTTTTTTCTCCTTTCCATGTTAACTGTGGATGTACTTTCATTGTTTCTCAAGGGCAATTCTTAGGAGAAGGAGTTTTCTGGGTCTGTTGTTTTCTGGGGTAATTACCATATTTACATATAAATTAATTTAGTAGCAAAAATAAGGTAACTCGTTTCTTTCAGGGATTCTTTGGGTTCCATACCTTAGATTGTGTGTCTCACTTCATACATATTTATATATACGCATTTAATAGATATTATTATCTGTTATGCATAATCTAAATGTGATAAGTTTAGTAATAGCAAAAACTATCAATAAAGGCAATTGAAAATAGTAATCTGTTTTCTATCAAAACCTGCATGCATATGGATTAAGGTAATAATTTTCTTAATGTTTATGCAAAAAAATACAGTCTTTGAAAGTTAATGTTGATACAGAACAGAAAATAAGAGCAGTAAAAATGGTTTTTATTTTTATCAAAACGCAAAGTGCTTTTCTGAGAAATCTTTAGTGAATATTTTCATTCTGATTAAAAAAAAAATATATATTTTTTTTAAATATAACCCCATGTCATCCACAATGTGAAATGTATGATAGTAGCATTGACAAAAATATTGTTTGATACCAATCCAATATTTGAAAAGAAGTCTGAGAGGGGTATGTTGCATGTTCTATTAATTTATAAAAGCTCTTACATTCCTTTTTATGACATGTCTTAATGTTCTTGAGTTGAGTATGTTTGAATATGATAGTCTTTTAAAAATTAATAAGTCATTATTTTTTCAAATGTTCTCTTTTTGTATTTTACAGCAAAAGACACCTTCTGAATCATTCACTGGGCGAGAGAAGAGATCAAATTCACAGTCCTACATTGGACGACCTATTCAGCTGGACAAGATCTTACTGTCCAAGGTTAAAGTGCCTCACACTTTTGTCATCCACTCTTACACGAGGCCAACAGTTTGCCAGTACTGTAAGAAGCTTCTCAAAGGGCTTTTTAGACAGGGTTTGCAATGCAAAGGTAAGTAAATGCCCTTTAGGAACATAAAAACTAAGCATACTAAAATTAGTATATTAGTGTTGGAGCAGTTACTATGTAGCCTTAGTCATGATTTCTTAACTGAACTGTCTAGCTGTAAACATATGTACAATTACATCAGATTAAGATGGAACCAAAATGACAGTAATGGCTGTTCTGCAGGAGCTGGCTGCATGGCTGTGAATTCTTACCCTGTGGTATATCTGCAGTAGCTGGCATCTTTTCATTCAGCTGTAAACTGTCTTGTATTTGGTACCTGGTGAGCCCGTGCTCACAGGCAGTTACATCAGAATAGTTAACACAAAGGACTGTGTTCTAATCTTCATTTTATGTGGTCTGCAGTCTTAAACTCGAATTGAAGCATGTTCCTGAGTTCCAGCAATTTAGGGTTTTCAGGTAGTCGTAAGGGAACTAAAATGAGATAAGCTTATATGAGAATTTAAAACCACATTTTTTCAATGTGACTAATGTGCTCTCAAGTCTCATGGTGTTGAACATTAGTAGATGCTGAAGGGAATTAAGCCCCTTCAATGGTACCTAGATTACTGGCTCACCTTAGCCAGCTAGAGTGTTCATAAATACAAAGCGTTGATGTGCATGGTGTGGTGTTAGATAACATTAGTTACAGATCCTTAAAATCACCTTTCTTATATTAAAATAAACAATAACTATCATAGAATTAATCAGTATACTTTGTTTAGCTTTTTTTGAACTAACGCCTTGCAAAAATTCAAAGTTGCATTCATTTAACTTAAGATACGATTTGACAAAGCAAAATATCTAAGAAGGCATCATCTGTTTCAGTTCATTTTGAATCCCAGTGATGTAAACAAATATAAACCTGATTTTTTAAAGCCAAATATTTACCTACAGTTTGGCACCTTAGCTGGTGTTTAAATCAATCCAAAGTTAAATATTCTTAGTATATTTCTTCCTTCCTGACTCTTTGCTTTTCCAGGTGTGTTAATAAGTTACAGCTCTTAGATTAAGTAAGATGTGTTCATAAGCCAAAAGGAAACAGTTAAGATGACATCTAATAAACTGCTGCTTACACATATGAAAACAGTAAAGGTAGAGTGAAATAGAAATAGCTGGAAAATAAAGAAGGTATTGAAGGACTTCCCCTCTGAAACCTGACTAGAAATTGCTTTGCGATGCAAAGAACAAGTATTTTCTTGCTTACAGTTGTTTGCTAAGGTTCTGCTGTTGCAACTTCCAGTCTTCAACATTTCATTTCTAGTGAGTCATTTGAGTTGCCTTGATACACTGCAGCCCAATCTGCTTCTTTCACTGAAAAAGCATCTCTGGCTTTGCAGCCAGGCACTCAGGTCTCTTGATTGTTTTCCTAGAAGAGAGGAACACACGCGTGACTGTAGTTGATGCCTCAGCCCACCTGCCCTCGGTAGCGCTTGCTTTACCCCCTCAGGGAAGAACACTTCTAGCATCTTCTTCATCCTGTGTCTTCCACTGGCAAGTGGCGTGCAGCCAACCTAATGGACACATTAACTTTGTGTGAACGAAATGGTACAGTTTGATATTTATAGGCTGGATAGCAGGAAAAAATATAATTGTGTAGACAGAAAAAGACAAATAATTTTACTGTCTCCCTGTTTTTTCTTATCAGACTGTAGATTCAACTGTCACAAACGCTGTGCTCCTAAAGTGCCAAATAACTGCCTGGGGGAAGTTGCCATTAATGGAGGTAAGTTACCTTAGCAATTGTTTCTGTCATTGTTTAAACCATCCATTAAATAGAAATGTAAAAACCCTGACACATACAAAGACACATTTTTCTGTTGCTTGGGAGTGACCTTTCCTCCACAATATTTCTGTTGTATATTGAAGTGTGGGAGGAAGCATACAAGTGGCTCATACAACATCAGCTTAGAGTGTGTGTCTTCCAAATAGGTGGTACAGACACACAGGCTCAGCTGTGCCACAGAGGTGGTATCAGCAGCAAAATGGCTGGGTGATCATGGCTTCTTGAATGCAGAATGCCAGAGTAAGGAAAAAACCCATACACATGAGAAGATGGCATTCACCTGTCAGATACAAGCACAAATTTGCACAAAAAAATTGTGTTGTTTTAGAATAATCCTCCTGAGAAGGAAAAACATAGCTGGAAGAACTGGAAGGCCCTCCAGGAAAAAATTCCACCACTTACTGTTGGTGTAAAACTAATCATACCAGTTGCCAGAAATAAAGGCTTGAATATCTATTGATTTTCCCATACATGTGCTGTCGGTTTTGTGTCAAGTATAAGAATGTATGGGTAGTCTTGACAGACGGTACTGGAGAAAAAAAGGGTGTTGTAGATGAGTTGTTGATTGCCTTGAAAATATCACTTCTCTATGTGATAAGGGAATGTGAAGTGTGGTGTTCAGTTTCTGATGCATATTACCATGTTTAGTTGTCAACCTAAACTGCTTCTCAGGTTAATAAAGCATCCTTTTTCAAACTATAAAATAGTGATATACTTTATTCAAGACATATCAAGAATTTCCAGAATTCTTGGAATGTTAACTATTCTTTTTCATAGTATTTTTCATACTAGTGATTGTATTACTGCCAAGTTTTTCTGTTTAATG
This sequence comes from Actenoides lindsayi, assembly GCA_025331215.1. Lineage (NCBI taxonomy): Eukaryota > Metazoa > Chordata > Aves > Coraciiformes > Alcedinidae > Actenoides > Actenoides lindsayi. The sequence continues at coordinate 69,354 of WTSP01011567.1, forward strand.
ACAATTAGTCTAGACAAAAATATTTCAGATACTGAGTATCCAACTTGAAATGTGATAAGTGCATGATTTTCTGGAAGATTGAAGTTGCACTCCTACTGCATGTCCTTTTTGATGCTGGACTCTTGGGAGTCAGGTTTTTTTGTTTCGTTTAGTTGTTTGGGGTTTTTTTTTTCTCTTTTTTTTTTTTTTTTCTCTATACACCTTGTATACCTTACTAAACCGTTAACGATGCCATAACATAACTACTTTTTCAAGACTGCAAGTAATAACCCAAGAGTTTAACATACACCATCATATGCTAATTCCATTGATAACAGTATAGAGTTCTCCCTGAGATTTGCAGTCAGAGAAAGTAACTAAATTTGCTTATAAATGATAGAATTTTTCCTGTATAGGTGCAGTTTTAGAAAGGAGTACAAAACAGGATTTATCAAAAGTGCTAAGAGAAGACAGGAAGACAAGCCTTGTTTCCAGACAACTGGACTAAATGAACAGAACAGGCAATTGTTCCTGAATTACCCCTTGAAATTCCCCATTTCCATCTCATGCAGCTGTATTTCATCCCTCCAACACATCCTCTGTGCCCCTTTCCCACCTTTGCCACACAAGCGACATGCTGCTTTTGTTGACATACTTCCTACACGTGAATATGATGCTAGGCTGATGGGAAGTGATGGTTTGTCTGAGGAAGAGCTGGGTGAGGAAAGATTGTGCAAAGCCGCTTGGGGTGAGAAGACATACTCCAAGCTTGCTCAGAGTGTACTCCTTGAAGCTCTACATCATAAATGTATAGAATTTGGCTTTTTCCCATCAAGTAATATCCATAGTATGGTATCCATAGTGTTGAAGTAGAACTCTTAATTGTGTGTCCTAAATGACTGATATAGGGACCTTCAGATTATCAAAGGCAATTTCATTCTGGTATCTCATTTCTATTTTTACATTAATTTGGTTCACTTTGTTTTCAAACTGAATAAATACAGTATCTGTCACTCTGTGCATCTGCTGTGTGATATATCTTCCCCAAAATAGTAAGGAAGAGCTGAAGCAATAAAATTTCAAGTGTGGTCTCATTAATAAACACATTTTATACTAAATGCAGGAGGTTATTTTTAACTGATTGTGGGTTTATTAAAAATAGAGATTTTAAAAATGCTGTAGGAATAGCAAAGAGAGAGCCTTGCAACAGTAAAGTGTCATTCATGACTGTGTGACTCTGCTAGAGATGAGGAATGATGTGTCTCTTAATCACACATCAGTAGCTTATATCCAAATATTTTAAGACTACGAAACCAACCTTTCAGCTGTGCACTTCCAATTTGAGTGAAATGCCATCATTCAAAATATTTTGCTGTCAGCCAGTTCAGTGTGCTTTTTCTTTTGGGACATCATCTATACTGACTGTCAAGAACCTTCCTCCATGCAATTAGGCAAAAGTTTTGCAGTAAGGATATTTTGTGTCTTTCATGTGATTTGAACCTTACTTCAGACTACTGAAACACTGCAAACATCTCAGAAAAACTAATGCTGCTTTCACTATCTGGTAGGACTGATGATTTTGATTAGTTAGATCACAGCCTGTATAGCAGCAGGTTGAATTTCAATGAAATGCCTTTTTTGTGTGTGTGTGTGGTTTTTTGTATGTTTGTTTGTTTGGGTTTTTTTGTAATGTAAGTCCTTAGGTAAATAAGTTTTTAAATTTTCTCTTCCTTTCTGTTTTCCAGATAAATCCCTTCACAAGCAGCAATACAATAAAAAGTTATTTTTACTTTGATCTTGCTTTCATATATCTAATCTTGAACCTGGAAAGTTTAGCATCATTTAAATACAAGCTGGAAGATACTATTAATGTTGTGCTGTAGTCAAATAAGTTAAATACTGTGTCTTTGTAATTTTTATGCTATCTTACATTGAACTTTTTGGTATTTTTTTAACGTTTCTTTTCTAAAGGCAGGTAGCGTTGTTTCAGTAGTATGGATTACTGTGCCATATTATGCAGCCTTCACAGAGAGCACTGATGGAAAGGAAATATCTTTTTCCCCTCAAAATATAGTTCACATTATAAGTAATTTTATTGGGAGTTATTTCAATAGTTCACCATCATGTCATCATCATATTACAAAATTCCTAATTTTGAAATTATTGCTCTTCCAGCATCAGTTTGCAGCTGTAGCCTGACAACAGCCATCAAGCCAGTACACAACATTCGAGCTGTATAGCAAATCTGCCAGAAGATCTCAGAAATAAAGCTCACGGGTATAGAATGTTTGATAGAAGTCCATGGAGAAAAAAAGTCTTTGGCATTTTTTAACAGAAAGTTGTATTTCTGAAAATATTTTGGTTTGATGCCTTTCCAGTTTTCAGTAGTAATTTTCTAAATGACTGGTTAAAAAACACACTTCACCATTACACATAGGAGTACTGAGGAGAGATTGTGTCAGGTTTTTGCAATTGGAGTAGTATGTTTTGAGGTAGTAACTTGAGAAATTATATTTCAGATCTTCTTAGTCCTGGGGCTGAGTCTGATGTGGTCATGGAAGAAGGGAGTGACGACAATGACAGTGAAAGAAACAGTGGGTTTATAGATGACATGGAAGAATCTATAGCTCCTGATTCTGAGATGTCAATGACAGGATGCCATAGTGACAATGGAGAAATGCAGGATGCTGATCCTGATCATGATGAGTCTAACAGGATGATCAGGTGAGCTGGGGAGTGAGTGTACCTTCCATCTTCTTTTGTATTTATTTGCAAGAATCATGTCTAGGGCTCAAGGAGGAACCTAAATGGACACTATTCTCACTCGTGGACAATGGAGAGAGCTAGTGATATGTGGTGGTTCTGAAATTGCAATGAAATTGTTTCACTGAATATATGCATTAGGAATTTAAGAGAATCTTAGAAATTATTGTCTAGTTGAAGTAGCAAATGAAAATTGATCCACAATTGTTATAGATCTGTTCTTTTATGAAAACTTTGTTATGAAACTATTTCTGCCTGAGCCATAGAGAGCAATTATATTTTCTTTACTTATTTATTTTCCCAAGGACTAATAATGCAATGCCTGGTCATTCAAATGAACAAAAAGAAATTTAAAACATCTTGTCTGTGGCCATGGTGTAATTGGCTCTAGATTAATTGTTTGCATTTTTAGATACTTTTAGAAAGAAGGAAAGTTTGATAAACTTGAAGTAGTAGTTTGAAGCAAGTTACAAAATAGATTAGTGGTTTGAAATTACTAATCAGGAAGGAAAATAGGAATTGAATTGTGCAGCTTGCTTCACAAATGTCTGAAGAGAAGAAAACACAATTCACTTATTGGAACTGTACAGAATAGTAGGGAAAGAAGTAGGGATTATTAATTGTCAGGGAACCTAAAGTGAATTAGAGCCTTTCAGCTGTAATTTCCATGATGCAGGGGATCCATACCTTGAAGAATTATAGATTTATTTTTTTTTTTCACAGATGCAACAGGGGTTGGACTTGCAGTTTCAGCTTTTATTTTGCTTACTAGGAGTCTGTTGCAGTAATACATTCCACTTAGCTCACTGTTACTAAGATTTGCCTGTTTCACTCATAGAAAGCAATCAACTTCAGCAATATTCAGTTTTACTTCCCACAGCAGTGAACTATTTTTTCCTACTGTCATTCTTATCTCCATAGACACTATATATGGACACCTCGTATCACTGGAATATAAACCTGTGCTTATATCACAAAATCAGTGTCATGTGACATTCTGAATGCCTAAATTTTATTAAATGGACAACATTACAGGTTTTCAAAATATAAATAACCAATTATAACTAAAAAAAAAAAAGAGAAATTGATAACCAAGGTACATGTTTTACTTAGCTGAGGGACATCCCTGTATTTCCAGTAATACCTTCCCACAGTTATTTCTAAGGGTAGTCTCCACATCCATGGATTATTAAGTGAGCTATAAAAGACAACTAAAAAGTGAACCTCTTGTCAGTACACACAAGAGTATTTAAATAGGAACTGCAGCTCATGTGATCATTTTTAGGGAAAGAAGAGATGTTAACTGTATGTTACATTCTTAATGTAACTTGAAGACAGCACACTTTTTGCATTTTTATTGGAAACTGACAACTCATAATAATTCATGTTTCTTATTTTCAGGATTATTTTCTGCCCTTTGCCAGAAGGGCAAAACACTTGAGCTCTCTGTGCTGTGTTTTCACATAAAATGCAGCATCTCCCTTTAAAGTTCTGCCAGAAATAACAAAGCATTTAGGTTTAGGATTGAAGCAGACTGAGTCCATATCCATTACACAGAATCTGTTTTAGGAGTGGTTAACTCTTTACAGCAAGGAGAGTGGGAAGATTACTTCTTACACCCCTCAACTAGATAATCCAGTTTTTATCTGATGGAGCTATCAGGCATATTGTCAAGTTCCCATGCCTTCCTGACTTGTGTATTAGCCAAGACTTGGAAAGTTTCAGTATGCATACCCCAGAGTAGAAGACAATGGGATTCACTTTAGGTCTTTGAGAATAAAATATATTAGCTTAAACCTCTTTACCCAAGAAGTTTCAGCAGATTCTCTGCTGTGCCCTGTCAGAGTTTGTGCAGCTAGGCAGTTGATACATTTTCCACTCTGTAAACCATCAACACTCCATTGTGTGTTTGAACCCAAGAAAAGATTACAGGACAGTAATCTGATGGACAATGTTTACTTCGGTTATGAGAGATTTCAGATCAAGTACTGGCCTGAATCATACATAGCATAAACTTGAGCTGTGGCTCCCACACCCTAGCTGAGGCCTTAGTCATTTGACGATCTTCTTAGCTCATCTTTAGGAATATTTTTGGGGGAGTGTGTGTACATAAGCCTTCAGAAGGTCACTGACATTCTCCTTATGTAGCATTACGTTGTTTTTGTCTTTGTAATCTCAAGATACTTGGGATGACAAAAGGTAGTGTGCAGTTCAGGTCTGATAGTGATGCTAAATATAAATGTAATATTGGAAATATATGTTGTGATTTAAAAGATATTTCTTTTCTTGTTCAAAGTTATCTTCTTTTTAAAATCCTTTATTGATTTATTCTTAAGCCCTTCAACCAGCAACAATATTCCATTAATGAGAGTGGTACAATCTGTGAAGCACACAAAAAGGAGAAGTAGCACAGTAATGAAGGAGGGTTGGATGGTTCACTATACAAGCAAGGACACACTGGTAAGAAATATTAAGGAGGACCTGTCTTACTGTACTATATGGTAGTACAGAATTAAATCTTAACAATACTTTGATAATTTACAGTCACTTATGTAAGGCATTTTTTGACATGTTTGTGATTGCTGAAGTCCCAAGTCTTCTCATAGCTGAGAACTGGCACTGCTTGTAAAACACAGGAGGCAGCTAAAACACATGAAAAAAACCTGAACATGTCAGTTGTGTTATCTTAGACAGCCAAATGTGAAGACGTTCTGAAGGAGGTAAAAAATAATGTTAACACCTTAAGGGTTCTGGAAAGTAGGTTTACCTTCCAGCTGCAGTCTCCTAGATATCTTCTTACTACTAGGTGAATTGAGACTTTTGTAAAATAGATTTAGCAGAGGAAAAAGTGGTTTTCATTCTGATCTGCTAAAATGGGAATAAAGACTTCAGTATGCAGCCTTCTAAAGAGAGCTGGGCTGTTATAATTGATACAAAAAGAATCTTCAATGTTTTTACCATCATACCTGTAGCAAATTGTGCTGCATGTAATACAGGCATCAAAGTGACATTTTAAATTTTTAAAACTTGGACAAATTGAACAAAGCTAAATTATTACCAAAACAGCAGAGATTGGCCCTATAAATCCTAAACTCAAATATAAAGTCCTCATTAAAATGTTGTAATAGCAAATGAATCTTTCTCATTCACAATTCATCTCTGTAAACTTATGCAAAACACTTTGGAAGTGGTGCTTTTGAGAAATGAACATTTAATTCATTTACTTGGAAAATGCTAGAAAGACTTTTTCCCTTGTTTTTCCTTGCAGAGGAAACGACACTACTGGCGACTGGACAGCAAATGCATTACACTTTTTCAAAATGATACTGGAAGCAAATATTACAAAGTAAGGAATGTTTTTCAGTCCCTTTTTGTGCCAGCAGAATATAATGACTAAATTGCTGAATTAATAGATCCTTACTAAAAGTACAGTAGTAGTATAACTTTGGTCTGTTTGTTTTCATTATTTAAGCTGCATATGTATGTTTTGCATTTCACGAACAAGTCTCAGATCAGAAAAGTGTCAGCTCACAAGGGCCTGTAAAATACATGTTGAGGAAATGGAAAGATTTTATACAGGGGCATTTCAGTACCAGCAACAAATTTTACCGAGAAACTCATCTGACATTCAGTCATTGATAACACAAGCCCTTTCCAAACAATTAGGTATAGTATATATTTTAATTCTGTCCTTTGGACATCATGTTGTGATTTTGATTGTAAAATACTGATTTAATGCTCATATTCCTTTACCTGAGTCAGTTAAATGGCTTAGGTATTGCTGCAGTAAGTTTTAATAATGGAAAGTACTCTTTTCACATGGCTTCCTCTTAGGGAAATATGTCAGTGAAATGTGGCCCAAGTGTTATTCAAGATGAAACAATCAAGTTTACATCTATGTGAAAGGTGGACTTGGAATCTTAATTTTGAATAGTTTCATGCTGCAAATACTTTATTGCAAATAAATTTTATTATATAAGGCATCAACAGGGTGTAAATTTCTAGTGGCATTTTGTTGATATATGTATGGTCCTGCTCTTTTCTGATGATACCTCGCTGCTCCCTTTGATAAGTTTAATTAAATAATTAAAGTTTTAATTTGTCTTGGAAAGAAACATTTAGTATTTTACCATCAACAGTCCTCTGTGTCCTGAAGTTTCAGGTTACAAAAGCCTTGTTTGTACAAGAGGCCTGTGTTAAAAGCAACAGCTAACATCATAAATTAGTTAAGTAAAGTTCATGCTTTAGTTTTAGATGTTGATAATCTTTACACAGAAAGTAAAACACTTTTTCATTTTAGGAAATCCCATTATCTGAAATTTTGTCTCTGGAACCTGCAAAAACTTTCACTTTGCTGCCTCAAGGAGCCAATCCTCATTGTTTTGAAATAAGCACAGCAAATATAGTCTATTATGTTGGAGAAAACATAGAAAACCTCTCAAGTGTTCCACTGAACAACAGTGTTATCACCAGTGGTATTGGCATCGATGTGGCACGAATGTGGGAGATGGCAATACAGCACGCCCTGATGCCCGTAATCCCTAAAGGGACATCAACTGGGTCAGGACCCAGCTTACACAGTAAGTTTATTCATTTCCTCCGTTTCAGATATGTAGAGTCATATCACAGATGACATTGCACAATCTTCTGCATATGTTGAAAGGAAGTATTGCACAGATAGTAAAGGCTGTTCCGTTGTGCCTTATCGCCTGTCTGCATATTATTTTAAATACGACAGTTTTTCATCCTTCTTTCCACTTTATACTAGGACATCTGTATTAATATACAAGATGCAGATTTGATAACAAGGAAGCAACTGTTATGTTAGTAAGGCATCTCAGCCACATTTGTGTTGCTGACGTGATTAATAACTTCCTTGTGCAGAGGCATGAAGTTTTCTGAGCTCCACTTGGGAATTGATAGATTTTTCCCATCCTAACTGTAATTTCTGTTTCTAGCTATATGCAGAAGCAGCTCTTCACTCTTTAGGTCACTGCAGTATAGATGATAGGCTCCCTTTCATCCACATTTGGCTGTACAACTGCCATAAACATTGTCCTGTGCTGAGAGGAAATGAGCTCAAGTGTGAAGAACAGTTGTTCTAACCACAGCAAGGTAGGGGTGTTACCCAGGACCAAAAGGACTGAATGTATCTTTGCCTCCATTTACATACCTTTGGGTAATTCTCTAGCAAAGGTGATAGCTTATGTAAACCAAACATGAAACTCATTAAAGTCTAGATTAGATACTGATAACAAAGTAGAACACAGAATACAACTCCCCGCTAGTAGGCATGTGCTGTTGTGGTTACTCTGCTACTCAGTCTAGTCGGTGTAAAGCAAATTTGAGTATGTCTACACTAATTTGGATTAGACCTTTTGTTGCGATATACAGGCACTTTAGCACTTGACATCTGGCTGCTGTTAATGCAGCTTGAAATGCTAATGAGATGGCAAGCCCTTCAGAAACTAAGTAATAAAACAGGATGTGGCATTACATCTCCAGGCACAACAGCTCACATATCAGATTAGATCAGCTCTGTCCTTTGCTTTCTCAACTGTGTTCCTGCATAAAGTAGTGTCAAATTCTGGATGTCATTTCAGTCAGGCTAGTTGCCTAGTACCCCTGGTTTGAGCTCAGCATAGCTAAACAAATGACTTAAAATGCTGGACTGGGAATGACATCTGTCTTCTCTCCCTCTTGGGAAGTTTGAAATTTTTTGTTTGCAAGTAGGTAGTTATCTTTGGGGGGTTTTGTGTTAAAGTTAAGGTAACCTGAGACCTTTAGAACAAATTCTTGTGGGGACTGAGAATGATAGCAACTTTCTTTCTTCTGTTCAAAACATAAGACTTGTCCATGTCTTTGTCCGTGCCTTTTTTCATATAAACACAAAGCAGTACACACATTCAAAAACAAATTGCCACTGCTAAAAAGCCTGTACATAACTGAAACATCCTATTCCAAAAACAGTCTGTTCCTAAGGAAGGATGAGGGAATATACCATATGGGGCAGAAGTAATTCATGCTACTTACTGCAACCGGGAGAGGTGGGTAATAGCAAGTGTCTTCAGTGTGTAATGCAGGCTTTATAGTAGAGGACATTGGTTTTGATGAGGCTGAAATTCGTACTAAGAAAAAGAAAAGTCAGCATGAACAGGATTCTAGATAGAGGTTGGAGACAGAAGTGGCAATGCTCCAAAGAACCAGTCTTTCCTCCCCAGTATGATATCTTTGCGTAATACAGTTAGCAATAGGCATATTCTCACATTTTATTTAACCTCTCAGTTTGCAGTTCACAATACTTATGGCAACATCATAAACTCTGAATTTGTAAAAGTTGGGATATTTTTTATATTAAAGCACAAGTACAAATTTATTGTTTCCATTATGTGTTTTAATGATGTCTCTTAAGCCAGTTGAAATGTGTATTACTTTTGAAAGTATGCAGATCAGTTTGAATCTGTATTTACCTTCATTCAAATAGAATCAAATACATTGTAGGTGATGCCATAAATAAATATTATTATTAGATCCACTAAATAAAAACAGTTTACCCTAGTTGCAGTTATGTTACTTACATAAAGATCCCAAATATTGGTATAAAGATCCCAAATAGAATGGAAAAAAGCAATAATAAGCTTATAAATGGAAATTATGATACTCCACTATTAAAAAAATTAATAATAAAATGTATAATTCTGTTCTTTTCCATACACTGCAAAACATGTTCAAGTCACACATGTAATGGGCTGGTGTAATTTTATATTGGCTGGTAGATAAACAATCTGACCTAATTGGTCCAGCTTCCAAAGCTGTCAGTAGGTATTGATGTAATGTAAATGTCATTTCCTATTACTACATGTTTGAACTAAAAGCACAGCAATCTAAAGTATATTTTACTTTCTTCCCCAGGGGATATATCCATCAGTATTTCTGTGTCAAACTGCCAAGTTCAAGAAAATGTGGTGAGTGTTCTCTGGATGCTGGTGCTAGACATGCTATGATTAAGCTTGCAAAGTCATTGATCTGTTTTGTTAAGAGGAATGTTAGGGGAGTTCCCATTAGGCATTTGTCACTTGCTTTGTAGAATGTAACTAACAATTAGCTTTGCTAACTTTTGAGAAAAATCATCCTCATGGCACCTTTTCTTAAGACGCAAGAATGACGTATGAGTAATGTCACTTAACACAGAATTTAACTATGGATACTTGCAGGATGTTCATTACTAAAAGGAGAAGCAAGCTGTAGAAGTGGTTAGTTCATGGAATTTGTCAACTGAACTAATCACAAGCCTTGATAAATATACCATTTCTTGACATCACTGAGAGATCAGATATTATTTGTTGTATGATGATGAAACTAGTAGAATGAAGAGCTATATATGTAGTTACCCAGTTCTGGGTTTGTTAGATACAGGACATGCAGTGAAAGTAAACAGTCACACCACTGTTTTTCTGTCTCATGGGTAGAAAAAATAAATAGGACTCCCTACAGCCAAATAAAGCTTTGGGTCAGCTCTGGTATTAGCCAGAAGATTTGCCTGCTAGGAATGTGTGCATTTTTTTCCTACAAAAAAGTAAGAGAGCCTTTATTATCAACTCCTTGGCATTCTTTTACTCTTTATTGTATATGCTGCTGGTTAACTCTCAGGAAAATGAAACTGAGCTCCAAGATTGGAGGTTTGAATCTCCCAAATGAACCTGCCAACAGCTTGTGCCTTAGCCTTTGTTTAGGCCCTAAGAAACAGAGAGATATGAGACTCCCTGTCTGGCACAGATGGAATATTTTACCCTTCTCTGCCTAAAGCCCAGAACTGCTGATAATCACAAAGCTTTTTATAAACTAAAAACCACTTGCATTTCCATGACTGACACAAGCTAACACAGGAATGTGTTCAATAAAACTTAAAATTTGTAATTCTTCCGTTTTCATAAAACCCAGCAGGAATTGCTAAATATGGGATCCTGGGACATCTGGGTAGAACGTTGCTAACAAGGCACTCTTTATTCTATATATACCTTCATTCTTCAGATTTCACAAAGTTTAAATGTAATGCTGTGTGCTGGGGGCTGCTTGTCAGTGGCTGAAACCTATCAAAAATTCGGCAGCTTTTACAGCAATTGCAGTTAACGTGGCTTTAAAGAAAACCTGCGTGAATGTTTTTGACAGATAATATATTTTAAAATGTACTATAGTAAATGTATGCTACTTCCCACTAGAAAAAGCAAATAAAGCACAAATTCTGTTTCCATGTTTCAGGGCTTAATATTTGTTATGTTTATATAAACAGGATATTAGCACTGTATACCAAATCTTCCCAGATGAGGTATTGGGATCAGGACAGTTTGGAATTGTTTATGGAGGTAAGGCTTTGGTGTGTTTATGCTTAAGATAGAAAATTTCTTCAATGGTGCAAGTATTTAGACTCTGTAATGTTTTGTTAGAGAAATTAGTGCCCATTGTTTTATATAAGAAGTATTCACTAAACAGTGAAACTCTTTTGTTGACAAAGTCTTTTCATAATATGAAGTTTTCTACCCAGTAGTTGGTCAGTGTATATTAATAGTTTCAAATTCTGTAGAAGTTCTAGTAGAGATAACTTGGAAGCACAGAAAACTGTTCTTTTTGAGAACTATAATGGATGATAAAAAATATTTCTTCTTCCTGCTTTTTTCTTGGCATGTTTTTGTGAGCTTTTCTTCTTTGTTTTTCAGTATTTTGTTAGAATTGTTTCTCTTTTTTATTTTCATATCTATTTTTCCTTACTTTTTCCTGCTTTATTTTTCAGCAGTTTTTGGAAACATATTTTGGTACAGCTGTTGTTTGAGACAGAGTGAAGTGAGAACTCACAACAGTTTTCTTACTGATGAATCTCTGTGTCTCTCTGATAAACCTGGGGCATGCACTCACATGCCTGAAGGCAATCACTTATTTCCTTATTTGCTAGTCTGGAGCTACTATCAAAGGACTAAGCCTACAACCTACCAGTTGCAATGAATGCAGCATAAGTATATGAACAGGCATATATATATGAGAAACCTAACTTTGCATCTATATTGTTGAAATGCAGAGCTGAATTTCTTCTCATTTTTGTGTTCCTTACATGTTTAAACAGCTTGTTGGGTAATAATAAGAAAACTTCTCTTGTCAAAGACTAGAAAGAATGGACGTGACAGAGAAATTTTAATGATTTAGTGATTTAATTTGCTGCAGATCTGCTCTGAGGTTTACTTGGTTGTGGCCATTTGTACAACCCAGTAAAATGGAACACTTCAGAATTAGTGATTAGTGATAGTGACCTTTTGTTTTATTAATGCAGGAAAACATCGCAAAACAGGAAGAGATGTTGCCATTAAAATAATTGACAAGCTAAGATTTCCAACTAAACAGGAAAGTCAACTTCGTAATGAAGTTGCAATTTTACAGGTATTTTCCTATCCTTTTTTACTGTATTAACTCCATTTATACATTTCTATAAACACCAGATAATATGCTAATTATTTTAATTGATAATCACTAGTATTTTTGCTGTTTGATCTGCATAAGCAGCAAGACCAAATGTATTGGCAGTGTCATGTTAGTAAGTACAGTTTCTGCAGTTTTAAGCACCAGGCACAATAATGAAAATGTACGTTTGTTAAACTAGTTTGAAGTTCATCCATTCTCCTGTGCTGTCCCTAGAAACTTCATGCCTATTGCCTACAAGTTAGCACATAGTATAAATTCTGAAATACTGAAAGTTTGTCTGGTTTAGGGGAGTCTGGAGACTGGCTATGTAAGGATAAAACCTACTGATCATTGGGAAACCTAATGCTGTGTTTACCTTCAATAGAATCTTCATCATCCTGGGGTTGTGAATCTGGAGTGTATGTTTGAGACGCCAGAAAGAGTGTTTGTTGTTATGGAAAAGCTCCATGGAGACATGCTGGAGATGATCTTATCAAGTGAAAAGGGAAGACTGCCAGAGAGAATAACAAAGTTTTTGATTACTCAGGTAAGAAATTAATTGTAGACATAGAGGGAGATTTGAGGTCAGTTATTATAATTGTTTCTTACATTTTACTTTTGGCATAATTTACCTGTTTGATTTGTGAAAGCCTGAATTGTAATATCAGGGATGGTAAGACAGCTTTGTGTACACTAACTGATAGGTAGTAAACCATTAAGAGGATCTAGAACTAGACACACGTACAGCTGTCTGGCTGCTGGATGGAAGGACCATCAAGTTGGAGTTTCTTATATGCTTAAAAAATAAAGCACAAGGAGGAGATGCAAAGCCCTAACAGCAAACCATTGAAGGACCTGTGCAAAGAAATTTGATTCTTTCTAACTGTCCTGTTCCTAACCATTGCAGTTCATACTGTGCACTTCCATGTGTATTTTCTGGTTCACTGAGTCTGGTTTCCTGTATGACTTGTTTTAACAATGTGATCTGGGGCTGGTTTGTTTTTTTCTTTGTTCTTCCCATTGTCATATTATCATATTGCTTCTTTGGCTGCCCATAATACTGGTTTAAATTTAGAGAGACAATTGAGTAGTGAGCCATCTCAGAATCAGAGCAGCCTGTGTTTCAAGACAGTCAGGAGAAAGGAAGGAGCAGGAACAGCATTAATGTGGAAGTTTATCATGTGGAGTACAATGTAGCAGGTTCCCTAGTTTTCAGGCTTTCATGGGCAAAAATGCCACCAGATTCAGAATTTGGTTTCTTGCCTTGCCAGGTCCCTTCAGCCTCCTCACCATTCCCTGCTCCCTAATATAGTGGGAAATTCTGCCAGCTCTTGACCAGACACAAGGAATGGAGTTAAAGCCACAGGAATAGATGGATATCTCTTACACTCTGTTCCCATGTTCTTATGTGTGTAACGGAATAAACGCAATGCTCCTTATGGTTTCTGTCCTTGGGAAAATGCATAAAATGGATCACATAATATTTCTGTGAAGTCTTTTGAGTGAATTTAGATCTGGAAGGTCATTTTGCAAACGGTTCTGCATCCAAAGATTTCATACCAAAAAAAAAAAAGTAAACAAATACTTAGAACCCGGTTTTTAAAAAAGGTTTAGAATACAAAGTTTTTGAAGAAGGAAAAAGTCATATTCCATGCAGTGAATCATGTAGAAAACTTGAGGCACAGCAAGTAACAGCTGATATTTTTGCTTTTTTCTTTTTTTTTTTTTTTTCCATTGTAGACATTTTTGTAGAAGGGTCATTCATGTTTGATTGTTTCTCTACGCCAGTCCTTGCTTCTCTGATCACTGATATTGTCTGAACAATATAAAACACCAAAAAAAATGTACGACATTTGACACTGAATTTCTTTCTGATTGTTTCTACACAGATCCTTGTTGCTTTAAGACATCTTCATTTCAAAAATATTGTTCATTGTGACCTCAAACCAGAAAATGTGTTATTGGCATCAGCTGATCCATTCCCACAGGCAAGTAGGAAATTCCCCTTCTTAAGATAAATTGTTCAAGTGAATAAGTGTTAGCAATTATTATTCTATGAAGGGGAAAAAAAAAAAAAAGTGGATAGTGACCTATCTGTATCTTCTCCAGGAACTAGTGTGACATAATTACTTGTGCAGTTGTTTCTAATTTGCTCACCATTACTGCACAAATTACTTATCTGGTTGTTTTGGTTCAGGTAAGTGACAATTTGCAAGCAGTCATGGGAAAGACGGTTATTTTTCTGAAAGTTAGGATAGAACTCATGAAGAACAAGGACTTCTTTATTTTTATGAATTTAAATGTCAGGTAGAGTGCAGAATATGTAAGTATACTTTCTGTCTCATTGTATTTTTCATTAAGAAGTATTTGTATCAGTTCCTGTTACCTTGGATCTGCAAATAATCTCCTTCAACTGCCCTTATTCAAAAAGGAGCACTGTTGGTAATTTGTAAGTAATACCAATATCGATAAGTGGAAAGGAAGGAGCTATACTGAGACACTGAAAATTTTTAAGCAGATAAATCTGTCCCCCTGAAGAAATCAGACAGGGAAGTTTGCAAAGAGACAGGGTGTAACTGGGTCCACAATAAAATAAAAGTGTGAGTTCAAGAACTAAATTTTGCCAACTTGCTTGGTTTAGGAAAAAGCCATAGGTAAACCAATTTTTCTGTTTGCTGTGTACTTATGCTATGAATTCGTAAATATTTCTTTATGTTACTACTTTCACCAGAAGCCTGAGCTGTTAGACCCATCCAAAACTGTATTTGTTTCATTCTCAGCTGTCCCATGTTACAGATTTTACCATGGTTTTTTCAAGGAGTGAAGGAAAAGAGGAGATGCAATGGACTGGTAATCTGTCTGGTCTAATGTCTCAGTGGAATAAAAGTATTACTCTCAAAGTTTAAAGGAGTTTAAAAAAGAATTGAGTAGAGATTCATCTTGCAACTAAACCATGATTCCTCGGTTATTATTTGATAATAAAAATAATGTCTTACTATAGTATTTTTCTTTAAACAGGTAAAACTTTGTGATTTTGGCTTTGCCCGAATTATTGGGGAGAAATCATTTAGACGTTCGGTTGTAGGAACACCAGCCTACCTTGCTCCTGAAGTGCTGAGAAACAAAGGCTATAATAGATCTCTTGATATGTGGTCTGTGGGTGTCATCATTTATGTAAGCCTCAGTGGTACCTTTCCATTCAATGAAGATGAAGACATACATGACCAAATCCAGAATGCCGCTTTCATGTATCCACCTAATCCATGGAAAGAAATTTCTCATGAAGGTAGTATCTGTTTGTGGCTGTTTTTATATAAATTCTAAAAAAGAGTAGTTGCATTTTGATGGATTTTTTTCTGTATATATCCGTAAAAAAAAATAATAATTTGAAAATTCCAGGTAACATAATGTAATGTTACTAGTTTCTGCTATGAGCTGCTTTAGACATTTCCTGCAGAGCTTGTATAGACTGCATACACTGTAATCCTTGGATTCTCTCCAAGAGGTGTTGAAGGAGGTACATAGCCACCTACAGGTTGGGTTGCTGTAGAATGTGCGCAACCACAGCTCCTGGAACTGGTGTTGCTTGTATTTACTTCTATACCTCTTATTTCAGCTCTAGTGCCTCTGCAGTCTACTTGTTCTACTTGTGCCAGTAGTTTAGTTTCCATTCAGTAGGATGCTGTACCCTGATAGTGGAGAAAATAAAAAAAAAAACTGAACAGTTCCAAGCATATGAGGTTTCAAGAACAGTGTGAGAAAATGTCATAAAATAGACTTTCTGCAGGGTGGGAAAGATTTGGAAATAACCGTGAGGCTTTTGAAACTAGAGTTCTGATCAATGGCTTCAAAGACTTGATAGTAGAAGAACAATCTGAATAATTCACTATGACCATCTCTAAAGAAGGTAAATTAGTTCTATTAAAGATGTCTTTAAACACAAAGAAGTAGGTCATTTAACAAAAATATCAGTTCTAGTTTCACCATTTTCTTGTACATAATATTTTCAGGCAGCTTCATTTTTAGGTTCCATGTAAACGTAAGGAGAAACTTTTTCACGGTGAGCGTGACAGAACATGGAGCAGACTGTCCATGGAGTTTGTGGAGTCTCCTTCTCTGGACACATTCCTGTGTGACCTGCTCTAGGTGATTCTAGGTGATTCTGCTCTGGCAGGGAGTTTGAACTAGATGATCTTTCAAGGTGCCTTCGAACTCCGAACATTCTGTGATTATCTTTGTCCTTAACTTTTTGCAAGATTGCTTCATAAACCTTAAAGGAAACAAAATAAACACCATATTCCTTTTTTTTTTTTTTCTTTCCTGAATTATATGGTATTTACCAAACTGAATTAAAATATTAGCATTTAAAATTTCCTTTATTTAAAGTACAGTTTTTCTGTGTTTCAGGTGATGTGCTTAACTTACATGTTAAGCTTAGCTTAGAGAAGCCTGCCTGCTGCTTACTATAATATATATTATAGTCATGTGAGATTCTCAGTTGAAAAATGCTTTGAGAGCATTGTCTGATGTTTTATCTCGATGGCAGATGAGGCCTGTTTCATGAGGTCTGTTGGAGGTGGGGGGGAGGGAGGAAAGTCTATAATCCTGCACAATTACACACTGAAGTCCTCCTGAACCTCCACACACTACTACTATGCAAGCTGACAGAATCTGTTGGCAGCAGTGCTTTATCTGGCACTAGAGATAAGCAAATGACAATCAACAAAGAGGCTGCAAGAAATTGTCTCCCACAAGTTTCTACAGTGGTAGACAGAAGATCAATTTCTGCATTCAGAGGTGAAGATTCAGCTGAGCACCTACAGAAAGCTCACCTATTGGGGTGTTATCTCTCCTTTTATAAAACCACAGCTTTCATTAATAGTTAATTGATATCAGGTCACAAGCATGGAGAAGGGAGAGTAAAAACACTAACAAATTAACAAGTTAAAATATGCTTATATATTGTGATTTTTATTATGTATTTTGAATTGCTAGCTGATGAGTCACTTTGTTGTGCTAAACAAAAACCTGAAAAAAGTCAACAGATCATTATGTCTAACACAGGGAACTGGAGTTGTCTAAATCTCTGTCCAAGTATTACTTGATAATGCTGATTTTTAGAGCTCAAAATTGAACTCAAACTCCAGATTACCTAGGAGAAATAAAGGAACAGTTTTCTCATGTCAGCTACTCTGGTTCACACTCCTGTGGAGTTCACCAGAGGGCAGGGGTATGGGCCCTGTTGAGTGGCTGGTACCATCCAGTTTCTGTTACCTCTGACCATATAGCATGGTTAAAATGAAAATCTGTACCTGGTGCCCTAACACATGTAATCTGAACTACAATTCTGAACAATGCCATGATAATTGATGCTACACATCATGGTTGCATACAGGAGGGAAACAAAGGTGTTTTTAAAGATTTTATGAAGTTACTTACTCAACATTGCAAATAAAAACAACTTGAAAAGGTACATGTATTAAAATGTAAATTAAGGTAACATGAAGCTCATTTCAACCTAAAATATACTAGGGCTCATAAAGTTCTGTGCACTAAGTGCTATAAATCTACAAAATTCAGGCAGAGAATTAGTTTCAATCCCAACAGGTTACTTTTGTGCACTTGAAGATGTTCTGTTATCTTGTCATAGGCTCTTCCAGCTTCCCAAACAGGCTAAGCTAATGAATTGGGTATTTGCCTGCCGTATCTCTTCCGTTATTCTTTTTGCCAATTATTCTTAAACATTTAATATTTTTCAATGTGAGTTTTAACATACATGAATATGATTACTTTCTAAACCTTTTTTAATTTTCATATAAAGAGATCCATAATAGATTTATTTAAAGGCATATTAGAATTCTTGTTTAACTGTTTCCTAGAATTTGTATCATAGCAAAAATTCTCCTAAGAGGACAGTAACTACCATCAACTAGTTCTTTCACTCAGACTTGTAAGGGAATTGTATCACAGTGTGGAATGTGATGGTGCTGCAGAATCTGGCAAGGTCTTTGTACATGTACACTGATTGCCCTATTTCTTTCAAGATGGTATCACTGAAGTTGCTGTTTGTCTTGAGGGATCTACACAGATATTTCTTGTAAGAAGCATTATTCTTTGTTTTAAATGTAAGACAAAATTATTGAAGTGGTTTTAACTTGTAACAAAGGAAAAAATGTTGAAGATCCAGCAGGTAGTCCAATGTAATCACTGACACTTAAAAACTTGTGCAAATATTTTAGAGAACTGTAACACATAATAAACACCACAGTCTTCATAGAAGCCTTCAACCAAAATCTTGCTGCACTGCTATAGCATTAAAAAATTGAAACCAAAATTGATGAGACAAGTATCATTGTCATAAATAAAATAAATGCAAAATAAATACTATCTTTAATGCAGGTAGGAAAGATGTTTTTAAAGTGTTATGCTGTGTAAATTTGAAAAATAGGAGCCATTTGTTATAAGTAGAATGAATCTAAATATTCTTCTTTCTTTCTCTATTTCTTACTGCTTTCTTCTCATATATCCAGAAGACAGTGCTGCATCCAAGCACTCTTTAACAATGGACTCCGTGAATTGTACAATACAGCTAGATTTTTAGAAGTGGTACCTTCATCCAAGAGACTATATTACATGTCTCAGTAATAACAAGCAGAAACACAGAATTCAGTGAACTTAGAATAGCTAGGCTACCATCTAAGAGAATTAACATTAACTCTTATTTATTCATGGCAATAAAAATGCTCAGGTTCTCTGACCATATAAAATGCAACATACATGGGTGTTTCTTCTTTCTCTACTTCTGAAATATGTCAGTACTGGTTGCTATGAACATTCATAATACGATAATTCTAGAAATGCTGTTGTAGAACAGTGAGAAGTAGCAAAAGGAATTACATATCAATTGGAGCTAAAAAAAAAAAGTTTATTCAAACCTATTGCTGTCTGCGTCAACTGTAAATGTTTCTAAATCTGCCTAATGAAAGCAATGTTAGGAATTTTTGCACACCTATTGCGAAAATCAACAGTAAGGAAAGCAGAACAGTGCTCAGTCCTTTTGTTTCCATCTTACAAGTACTACTCTGTCTCAGAGAGCCAAATTGGATGCAAAACTTCCTGCAACTAGTTATTTCAGCAGTCTTTTCAGACTGTTACTCATGTAAAAAGTGTAAGAATAGCCAAACTTCATTATTGCCATGTTTACTTCTATTTTTATTGTAATCAGAGAGGAGTTAAGAGCTCAGATATTTTAATTTAAAAAAAAATAAAATCACATATTTCTTTACATTTAATGGGTAGTACAAAATTAGAGTGAATGATACTGTGTTTACCACCACTTTGGTTTTAGTGCTCAGTAGATGATTTTTCTGATATTGCCAAGGAACAGCATGTTAATTTGGGAGCTGGAATGCAGAGGGTAGCAAAACTTTAAAAGGGAAAAAAAAAAAAAAAAAGTAGGACGTACCTAAATGTTGTGTCTGGAAAAGCAACAAATGGTAAAGTAGCCTAAATGTTTCTGTTCTGTGTTCCTTATACAATTATTGGTCTTAGGGTAAAATTCAATTGTCTTTTTAAAATTCTAAACTTCACTGATGAGGCAATAGATTTGTAAAAAAACCTGACCCCTAAAATTTTAAACTGCATGATTATATAAATAGTACATTTAAATAAAGTCTAGCAGGTTTGGATGAAAAACATATGGGAACAAATTGTATTTTGTAAAATAGTGAAATGTGAAAAGCGTGTCATGAATCGAATAGTGTGGTCTGTGTAGTTTATTTTCCTGAGTATTACTTTTTTTCTGTAGCATTTTCTAGCAATTTGTAAAATAAAAATCTATAGTCATAAGCCAAGAAAGAAGGCAGAATCAATTTGAGGGTAATATTTTTGAGTGTCTAATGTCTTCTGTTCGCTATCAACAGTTCTGTCTTCTCCACCACTCGGGAATGTGGTCTAGTCATTGACTAGTTGATAGCTGATGAAAAAAAGAATGAACACAATGATCTGTGAAAATTCCACAACAGAACAAAGCACACCATGAATAATCCAAAGCTTGACAATTTGAGCACATTTTAGGACCATGCAGTTCAAAAGTACAGCAACCACACTGAAGACACACTAGGTAAAATGTACTAAACAGGCAGAGACAAAATCCTCTTTTCTCTCTATAATGTGTCTGGCTGATGTCATAACATCTGGATTAATCTCATCAACTCTTCCTGCTGAGAAATTCTAGCTTTTTTGTGTAATGTTTTTTTCTGTTCTCTTCCTCCCATTAAAACATGACCTATAAAAACTAAGACCTTTCAGTTTTTGTAGCTCTCAGAAATGTATTTTTTTCCCAACTGTTTATCCATTCAGAACATCTCTTCAAGTATCATTTTCCAAAGCTTAGCCCTTGTGCACAAAATCCCTTCTCTAACTTGACCAAACCCAAATACTTCACATTTTAAGTTTGTCAGAGATTGTGTGTACACACACACACACACACACACACACACACACACACACACACACACATAATCTCACAGGTTCCTCCATGTGGAATTCAGGTTTCCAGCTCCACTAAGTGGCTCTATTTTCCCACCTTTTTCCAATAGCTTCTCTCTTTCTCACTTTTGAAAGAATACTCCCCAAAAAATGAGTTTGTGTCTCTATGTCTAAATAGACTTTGCAGAGAGGTAGTTGCTGTGGTAAACATGGAGTATCTTGCAGAAAACCAGCTTTTATCACAGCCATTCAACATTCTATCACCCAGTCTGCTATTTCTGTTCTGTCTTCAGTGACTGTCAAAACAGCTTACATTTTCAAATTCACTGAATTGCTGTATGACAATTTGACCTTAATTCAAATTTCATTGTGGAATTTTGTTAGATCTATTCAGAGGAATCTACTTGCAGAGTTCTTTCCTATGTTACAGCTTTGAATTTCACAGCTATCAATCATGGAACATATTTTCAACAGCATTAGTGTTCATTTCCAACTTTGATCTTCCAGTTTACCAAATTTGCATCATCTCAAAAGATTTACTTTGACTTAGCTACAGATTACAAAAAATAAACACTGCTAAACAAGAGACAGAACTCCCTGAAGGATTTTGTCTCTGCCTGTTTAGTACATTTTACCTAGTGTGTCTTCAGTGTGGTTGCTGTACTTTTGAACTGCATGGTCCTAAAATGTGCTCAAATTGTCAAGCTTTGGATTATTCATGGTGTGCTTTGTTCTGTTGTGGAATTTTCACAGATCATTGTGTTCATTCTTTTTTTCATCAGCTATCAACACAGCTATTACTACTGCCTGATGAGCTATGTGATATGCACACTGTTGATTAGGTACTTCATATTATTAAATAATTTGGGAAGAAACAATGCAGTTTCTTGCATGTATTAAATTTGATCATGGTGTGCTTGTTACACTGCTTTTGAGTCAGAAATAAATACCGCATCTGCCTTCAAGCCAGTATTTATTTAAGACTCATTTCAGCATAATGTGAATAGAAACTGTTTCACACACTAATGAGAAAGTCACATGAATGATCATTAAGTACAAGGAGGTCAAATACATGTTATAGCTCAAAGATGCTTTCTAGCTCAGTAAGTGTTTATCTGTTTAAACTAAGGTCTTAGTTATACTTAGACATGTTTGCTAGGATAGAATAGTATTAGAAAGCCTCTCTTCTAGAGATGCAGCTTATAATTGCCAAAGATTTCTTTTGATAGTACAGCTGAATCCATGTCTCTGAAAATAATAAACTCTGCCAGCCGAAGATTATTTTTTGCAAAAAACTCTGTATGTACACTAGAGCATTTGTCACAAAGCTGTATTGACCAGCAGTAGGGAAGGGGTTTATGTGTATAAGAAAATAATACCACTAATCAGTAGAGCTATACTCAGAAAAAGCCAGGGGCTGGGAAGTCCTAAGCTTTATATTAATGGCAGCAGCTTAATTTTTTGTAAGTGACGGCTGTAAGAGTAGCTAGTATTATGCACGTGCTTTAAAAATTCCGGTCCAAGTATAAATTTACTGTTAATTTAGGACTTGTTTTCTTGATATTTTTAAGGTAATTTCTTTATGTGAAAAGCTAAAGTCTGTATGGTAAGACTAAATGAATGGTAGACTCATAATAGGATTTCCAGATATTTCATAACTTTTGTTAATCTGTGGCTTACATCCCAATTGAGTTGAAGTGGTCATTCCTATGAGAACTGTAATTCTCACATGTTAACTTGATACTTAGAGTGAAAATTGTTACTGTGTCTCTACTACAATTAATTATTTGCCATACTAATAAACTGCCTTAAGTAGTTTAGAAACATGAACCTCTGTTCTTTCTGGACTCTGGAGACTCCAGTTAAATGCAACTACAGAGCAACCTGTCCTAAAATCAAGGGTTTTTTTAGAGTTCCATTTAAATCTTCCCATTGGGGATTCTGCTGAATAATCACTTACCTAAATAGCCAATGGTCATGCTACTGGAGCAGTTGGCTAGTTTATCCCCTTTAACAAAGTCTCCAGCTCCTGGAACTTGATAAGACCTCAGCTGGGCTGCTTATTCTATCCTTAAATCATGGCAAGTAAACAGGAGCCCATAAAAGCATTAGAAGAACCGGTACCATAATCCTCTTGGAACTTTCATTCACGTTGCTTCCTTGGTAATAGCCTGCTGGATTTCTGTAGAAAACGTGCAGACCATAGGTGATCTTTCTTAATGCTCGGCATTTATTAACTATTAATTTTACAGAGGAATATTGTTGAACTTTATAAATCTCCTTAAATATCTGACAAAGGCTACTTTAAAACCTGACTTTTAAAAAACAATCTCAAGTGAAAATTTATAAAATTTACTTTAAGATCCTGTGTAGTTGCTACCCTCTCCTAAAAACCAATCTATTTTCCTAGGCATAAAATTTAATTTCCTAACAGTTGATGCCCCAGTTTTATTCCCTGAATCACACGTGAGCTGTATGTCTAAATTAAATGTTAAAACTTTTTAAATTATCTCCAATTTTTTAAAACAATACAATGCAAAATATAATCAAACTACTAATCATATGCTTATTTTTTTAATATATAACTTGGAAATTGAGTCAACATGAATCTTACTGTTCATACATCTTATATGAACTGTAGCCAGACCAAACTATGTTAGGTAATGGCTGTCAGGACACTTAACAGGACAGGCTGAGTTTTTTTAAAAGCTGAAGCAGAGACAATAGCTAGTATCTTTCCTCATTTCCTTTAAATAGTCCCAGAGTGACTGAACCTCTACAATTTAACACCAGTTAAATTCAGAATTTTCTCATTAACAGACTGTTCCAGATCCCTAAGAAAATCCTTTAATCCTTCAGTTCCAGCACTCAGCCTGTCTGTATTGAACTACCTAGCTTCTGCTTTCCTTTACACAGCACTGTTCTTTTCTCACCTTGACAGTATGTGTTGCTTGCATCTTAACTTCTGATACGCAAAACTCTTATGTTTGAGAAATGGCTTTTCTTGGAGTGCATGATTTACTGGTTAAAAATGCAGCAAATGGTTTTTGCTGTGGTAACTCATGTTTGATCTCTTCACTGACGTCTGAAAACGTTACATATTAAAGCAAATGGAATTGCATCTGATAGTTTGGGCCCTGAGTCTTCAAAATAGTCACAATGCATTTGTGCTTATTTATTGCTAAGAGGCAAGTGATATTCAAAACTTTCCTGGCAGGAGGAACCCTAGATAAAGAACTAAACCACCAAAACTTGTTATGGAGATAGCAATAGTCCAGTGGTGAAACAGGCAGATTGTGTAAAATGTTCTCAAGAACAAGTGATTGCTCAATACTGATAATCCTAACCATCCAGTGAAAATGCCTTTTCACTTTCTTCTTAGTTTCCTTTCCTGTCCTTCTTTGTGTACCTTCTTTTGTGATGTTTCTAGATCAATGCCTTTCTGGTCTGTTCAACAAACCATTGGCAATTTCCCGCAAGAATATATGCTATTACATGTAGTATGTCATTGTCCTGAAAGGAAAAAAAAAAAAAGAGGCAAAGGGGTGTTCATCCTGTTGTGTAACTTGAGGGATGCCGAATAGCTACGTGTAATTTCATAACTTCTAAGTTATGCTTCTAACCTGCTTCCAGTGGGTTGGAAGAAAGATGCATATTAGTAGTTTTGGTGGTACTTGGCAGTTATAGAGGCACATCTTGGGAAACATGCACTTATACCTCAACAGTTGGCTGACTGAAATCAGTTCCTGGGCCAAGTTCTTTATTTGCCAAACTGAGATTCATAGCAAATGATGAATAATTATCTCTGAAGATCATATTCACCTGAATACCACTGAAGATAATAAACAAGTGGGACATTATTAAATTCACATTCATCACTGGCCTATTATTTATTGAAAGACAGACTTAAGTCTTACTGTAATTCTGCTCAGTTTAAGGGAATGGTGACAGTGTTGCAGAAGATGCTGATGTTTGCTGATATCCAGATTTACTACAGTGGGTAGGGACTATGTTCTTCTCTTCCAAGCATCAGATAAAAACAATGGTCACAACTTTTTCCCAGGTTATATCAGAAGTCACTCTATAACTGAACCATGGTGTATGAGTGACTTTTCTATCTCTTCCTCATAGCTTGGAACTTCAGAACTTCTCTTACCAATAAAGAGGAAACACACTAACCCCAGTATTTTGGAAAACAAGAGTTTTCAGAGTATAGCCATCTATCAGTAGTGGTCCTGTTGGCTATCCCCTGGCTTTCTGATCTCGCATCCACTTCAGACATTTTGATAGGGAACATGACATCGAGAATTTATATTT
>WTSP01011567.1:94449-154959 GCA_025331215.1 Actenoides lindsayi
ATTTATACATGACATAGAGAATTTAGCATGAACTGTACTCTACACTAAAAAAGTATCTACAAATCTATTTGTCCACAACAGAAAAAGTAAAATTAGGACCATCTGCTCCAGGAGAAGCATGGGTTAGAACCTCTGGTAATGCTGCCTTTGTCAGAAGTCCTGAGAATTGTTTTATCTCATTCTCACAATTGCTTTCATTTCCAAGATAATATTCAGCATCAGGAAATCAGGGCTACTTTAGTGATAGTCAGCAATTACTAGGAATAGGTTTATCTGTCTATACTTATTACATACATCCAAATAGTCTGCCATCTACATTCCCATTTTTCTGGACATTAGACTCCTGCTCTGCCTCATGGCAGAAACACATAGAAAATGCTAGTTAGCAAATTGAGCCTGGGAAGAGGAAGCTTCTGTTCAAAAAGAAAAGCTTTTCCAAATTGATGCATAAAATACAACCTCAGAGAGGTGCAATTTAAAGAATTCTGCCCCATCTCCTGCTCTTGAAATAGACAAGATGATTATTTCTCCTTCAATACCCTGCTGACACAATTTCCCTCAGTGATGCCATGTTTCTGTGTTATTTTCAAGACCATAATTCCTTGTCTTTGGAAAACCCAAGGGATACTGTGAAGAAATGGCAAAGTTGCTGTGATACTTTAATTCCTTCTGACTGGTCAACTATCCTGTAACAATAAGCTTCCCTCAGAACACACGCTGAACATTTAGCACCACTTCGAATTGTAGTTAACATTTCATGATACCTTCATTTTTTATTCTTATTTTTAATTTTTTAAATGGTTTTAGTAGATGCATTCAAAGCTCAGCAATCTCATCCCACAGATTTTTGTAAATGAGGCACTCAGTGCAGTTCCATGCACTGGTCATTGACTCATGGGCCTCTTCCCTTCAGGCACCACAGCACACATACTTATAACCTCAGGGAATCATTGCCTCCTTCAGAAACCCCAGAAATTAAGAAACTTGTAAAGAAGTCCTCTCACTTTACGAAACACCAGACTGCTGACTATCAGGTAGAAAGAAATGCTTATTTCAAAAATACAGTATTGCAAGACTTAGTGACTTGAACAGCCTGATTCCTCCACTCAGTGCATTGAAAGGTGCTGCAATCACTCATCTAAAAGTGATACTGAGAGTCTCTGAGAAATATGTACATATTTATGCATTTACTGTGGAATATTGTAGTCCTCACTGACGTGAGATCTTTTCACTCAAGCAGGATCAGAGTGAGAATTATCTTCAGTCTTTGCTGTGTGTCTGCAAATGAACACACAGAGGTAGATGATGTGCTAGCTAGCAGGCAACTGTTCAGTAACTGCCCTTAGGAAGGTTTACATGGTGACCTTTGGGGACACCAACATTGACTGCTGTTTGTAAGAACCTGGAGTAAGAAGGGATAATAACTATGCTCTTCTACATGTCTGTCTATCTCTCTGTTTGCATGTC
This sequence comes from Actenoides lindsayi, assembly GCA_025331215.1. Lineage (NCBI taxonomy): Eukaryota > Metazoa > Chordata > Aves > Coraciiformes > Alcedinidae > Actenoides > Actenoides lindsayi. Next base: position 95,917 of record WTSP01011567.1, read on the forward strand.
CTAGTTGAAGCAAATATACTTAAATATATTAATATCTATTTAAACTGATATTTTCCAATATTACTTCTTTTCAGCTATTGATCTCATAAATAATTTGTTGCAAGTAAAAATGAGAAAGCGCTACAGTGTGGACAAAACATTAAGCCACCCGTGGTTGCAGGTATTGCTACAAATTCCATGGTTTTTCTTATGCATTTAGACTCTTAAGTATAGAATAAATTTTCATCTTCAAGCACAGTAGAATCTAAGCAAATATACAAACCTGAAGATGTTTTCAGATGTGAGAATCTCATACTCCTTCACCAATTTACCTATAGATTCTCATTTATTTCTGAAATGTTAGATTCCAATATTAAACTCTTATGTTTTTAGAATACACTACAAAAATATATCTTCTTTAAATAATTTGTCAAACAGTCCTCTAGAGATGAACCTCTAGGTTCTGAATAGACAGATTTCATATTTATTAATTACAATTTTTTTTTTCATTTTGGAGCAACCGGGATGCATGATCTTTAGGTCGCCAAGTTAATAGCACTTTGCATATTATTGGTTGTAGAAGGGAATGTCATTCATTTTAGGAAATTCAAAACTAATATTTGTTGTTCTATTTCAGGACTATCAAACCTGGTTAGATTTAAGGGAACTTGAATGTAAAATGGGGGAACGTTACATCACCCATGAAAGTGATGACTCTCGATGGGAACAGTATTCTGGAGAACATGGATTGCAGTATCCAGCACACCTTATCAGTCCAAGTGCTAACCATAATGAAAACACCAAGCTAGAAGAAACAGAAATGAAAGCCCTCAGTGAGCGTGTCAGCATCCTTTAAGTTGCATCCCCTATAATCTGTCAAAACACTGTGGAATTAATAAATACATACGGTCAAGTTTAACGTTTGCTTTGCAGAACTGCCATTATTTTCTATCAGATGGGAACAAAGCTGTTATGCTGTTACACTGTTGATGTATCAGAGCTGCCAAGACAAATCAACAGAAACATTTTTGTGTGACCAACTGTGTTGTATTTACAAAAGTTCCCAGAAACACTAAACTTGTTATTGTGAATGATTCATGTTGTATTTAGTGTATTAAAACCTGTCTCCACGGTGCCTTTGCAAACTAGTGTTTTTCTTACTTGAGCCTCATTTTGGTAAGAGAATCTCCACTTTCCCATGGAGATCTGGGGGGTTTTTTTGTGCATCGTTAGTATTGTAATTGTAAGCAAACTCTTGAAGAGTAGATTATAACTGCTGTTCTGTGAACAACTTCTATCATTTGGATAAAACCTTTATTTAGTGTCCAAAAAATAGAGAAAAACAAGTTGCATAGCACTGTACAGTTTCAAATCAGATAACCTGTGTGTATGTGTTTGTGTATATAGATACACAAACATACACACAGTACAACTTACTCTTAAGCCTAAATGCCTTAGTAATGTAAACTGCAGCATATATTGGTTGTATTTTCCCTTTTCTTAAAATATTCTTATCTAATATGAATATTCTCCAATATGTACATTCAGAGGCTAAATAACTTGTTGACTTTGTGTATGTTTTCAATAAAAGTCTTGTTAAAATAGGTTTATTTGATTAAAATTTCTATTTTTAAAATCCCTGAAATGGCATCAAAAGTAGGTGAGGAAGTTGAGGACACATTAATAGGAATTTTGTTTTTAGATAACTGTGCTGTTTCTGCTTTTCCATTGAGTTCCATTGAACTGACAAGGTAATATGGATCTCTCCTGTTCTCATTCTCCTGAAAACTTCAAAGATATTAATTTTGATTTCTAACAATTACTTAATGTTCCAACATTAACCTATGTAGCTTTAACTGTGAGAGAGGCTCAGGCTGTGCTGTCAAACACGTGCCAGAGTAACCCAGTGACAAGCTGAAGATTATTCTATACCACAGGCTATCTCTGAAAAAAATGGTTGATATACAGGTACTGAAGACTCTGAGGTAAGAAAAGAAAAAGATAAATGAGATGAGAGGTAGAAATATGCAATGATAGGAGCTAATAATCACATATGACAAACCTCTACTGATCAAATCTTGGCTTTATGTTACAATTATGAGCTTTTCAGTAGATAAATCTATTCTTTCCTTAAAGAGCTTTGTCCAGAGGAAATTTATGCCAGATACATAATATGATCAAAGCCAGCAGATTTTTTTTCTTAGGTATTTTGCACTTCTACTGGACAGACTGTGTACTGTAGAAGACAAAGAAAAGTCACCTTTATTCAAACAGAAAAAAACACAAACTTTAATAGAATATTAAAAATCATTGTGAAAATTACTTACACATCTCTTCTCCATTCTCCCCACCTCTTTCCCCTACTCTCACTGCCAAAAAAGAAATCCTTTGCCACTTCAGCTGGTCCCTGAAGGAAGCTCTCCAATAGCACTGGCCTAGTAACATGTTCTGAAACAGCTCTGGCCAGAGTTTGAATGTGTTGACTATTCTGCCATGCTGTAATATCTGTGTTTTCAGTCAGGACATTCCTGTAAGGCTAAATTTGGCTAATCATTGTTTCTTTTTTAATCAGTCTTGATCTTAAATCAGCTGTAAAATAAATACAAAAATAGACTGAAGTTGATTATCAGATTTTCTGTGTGTAATTTAAAATCAAGTCCACTGAAAGATGCAGTGGTAGACTCACAGATATAGAAAGATTATATTCTGTTCTTTAACTCCTCCATAAGTCAAGCCAAATTAACTTTTCTGAAAGGAAACTGAGGGAAATTATCACAATCATATAGACTTTGTTCAGATGCTGGTATCATGACTGCCCACAAGGAGCGATGACCTTACAGAAGTGCCTTAATTTTGTTGTCTCATTCCTCTATGTTAACCAGTAACAAAGCTTTAGAGCTTTGCTTTCATATTGATAAATATAGGTGCGTCAGGATTTTATTAGTGGCTTGGTTTTATTTACAGTTAGTGTACCAACCCTTGAGCAAAGGTAATTTTCAACAGCAGAGTTAACTCAAAAATATCAAATAGCTTACTGGCACTCAAGCATGAACACCAGTCAGGAGATTAAAGAGGGATGCAAGTTACTTTGCAGCTAGCAACAGCATCTCTAAGAAGCTGGGTGACAAAACTAAAAACAATGTAGCTTTTAATGAAGGAAGGACATTGTGTACTTGCACTAAACCACATCATCAGCTGATTTCTGCTGATGCTGAGCATGCACAAGGGCTTACTAAACACAAAAGAAAAAAGAAATGTTGATAAACATATTTACTCTCGTAAAGAACTTATGATAAACTGTTTACCAACAGAGCAGAGACAAAAGTATAAATCAATTACTACTTTGAGAAACTTTCTGACTAGCTACTAAACGTGATTTCAAAGGAACTCTTGTTTTATTACTGAGGGCATATTATACTTTTTTCTTCTTCATGCCTGTTTTTTTGAACACTGAAGCTTGCTTCATCGCTTTAAGGAACTTATTGTGCAAATAGTCTTTGCTTTTCAAAAAATAATCTGCTGCTAGCTAATACAATAAGTTAAAATTTTCCCTGTTGCTGTTCAAAAATGTTGGTTGCACTATGAAATCAGCCAGACAGATGAATTCACTGATTCCTAACTCAAAGCCTAAATAGAAACTTGCTTTTCCAGATACATCAACATCAAAGTGTACTGAAGCAAATCTAGGATAGTTGTACTGCATGATTTTCCTTTGCTCATTTCACTCCGGAAAAGGGAATGGTAGGCTACTCTGTAGTAATGTTTCCATGGCCTTTACATTTTCCATTAGACCAACAGTTCTGTGCACACATCATGGAAGCAAAACCAACAATGTTTATGCTGCACATATATATGGACCTGAGGATCTATTGATAATATATCCTCTTCTGCAATGCTGCTGCATATTGTGTGCATATAAAGCATATGTGTACACATAATCAGACATCTGTAGACATGTTAGTGTGAAAACTTAGTTGCAGAGCACAGAAGTAACCAATAAATACTTGGAAACTGGAGCTTCTGATTTATGTTAGGTTGCCATTTTCACATCTGCCATCTTCATTATTCATTCAGATACACTTTCTTTATCCAGTGTCTTGTCCAGGCAGTTTAACTCAGCAAACAAAGTGAATGAAAAGCATGCATTGTTTAACCATGTGTGGCCATCCATCCAAACCTTCACATGGTAGGATGGAAGAGAATTTCTGCCAGTTGGCCTTGTCTCCCATTGTCTCAGACACTGCATTAGACGTCCTTGTTCCCAGCTTAGCAGGATCTCTTCAGAAAATTCTACCTTCCCTTTTTCTTCTTCCTCCTTCCTCTTTCCTCTCTACATCTCACTACTGAAAAGCCTTCCTAGAATCTCACCCCCCCAGTGATTAAAAAGTTTTAGATCCTGACCTTGTGGCATTCCTGGGGTTTACTGTACATGTGCCAACTGGGAAAGAGGTCAACCAATTCAAATACAAACCAGAGGAATTGTCTTGGTAGCTCAGGTACTTTTCAGTGATGATAAATTTGACACTCAAATGGGATGCGGAGTGGGAGCTTGCTTTTTATTTAGCTCATTCCTAGCAGTGGGAGCAAGTGAATGCTGAAATCAAGGTCTACCGAGTGAGCTAATATTTGTGTGTGGTTCTTACAGAATCCTTGCTTTGGTGAAGAACAGGGAGCACATGTAATAAGAAGTGTAAATTATTTTGCCGCCTTATTAAGCACATCTACATCAGCTGTTCACAAATAAGAATTTAAGAAAAGTCTACTTAAGTTTCAGACTGAAAAGTTGCTGTTTTGGAACGTCCCAAGAAACAAAATATTTGCTTGGGCATCCAAGCACTGAAGTCCTACACCTTAGAGGGTCTCTCTCTGCTCTGAGCCTGGTGGGCCTGAGGCCTCACACTGCACAAGTGTGTCAGGCAGGGTGCCAACCGGGGGAGCTACAAGGAAAACAGGCATGATGAAAACATGCTTTTAAGGCAAATACCAAAATCTGTAAGTATATGTGTGCTGCCAAAATTGGACAAAAATTGGCAGATTCTGTTGAAGTATTTCTATCCAGACAAACTATTTTCCAATGTGAATTTATGATACCTTTGCCAACTACAATTAAAATAGTTTCCAATATAACTTTCAAAATGAATAGTGACTTCTTGGTGATGACCTCTTACACTTTTAATGGGGACTGTTTTTTCAGAAAGTCCTAACAACTATCCTTTGAAAAGCAAGTAGTTCATTCTGGTTCCTCTGTTGACTTAGGCATACAAAAACACGAGTTAATTTTGAGCAGTTAGATCACTAAAGTGACCTAGCTAAGTGGAAAGTGTACTGACATATTCTTAAAAAGAAAAAAAAAATTGACTTGAGGGACCTGGCTCACATTTATCAAGTAAACAGCTGCAGCAGTTTAAGATGTTATTGCCTCAGTCCCCAGCTCTTTGTTACTGGCCTTGGAGTAAAAAACAGACATTTCAAATTTTCTAGTTGACACTGAAAAGCATCAAAGCACAATTTTTATCTTAATGTTTAAGTTAATTTACCCAGTTGTGAATTAGAGCTGTGATGCACCATTCTGCCAGCTCTGCCATGGGGAGCCATCTGGAAGAGGGGCTGGAGGGAAACCAAGGGTATGACACTACTGTATCCAGGTTTGCCAGAAGTCACACATCAGAGCCCTTAATGGCATTTCTCAAAAGTGAATTATGAGCTTGCAGGCCTGAATCTCTTAGCATTTCTAGATGTCTCAGGCTTCCTGGTTTGTTCTGAAATAGAATCTAAGGTGCTCAGTGAGTAATAAGGACTGTTGATGTTTCTAACCCTGCCACTTTGGCTTATGGCATTGTATCTCTACATGTGCTCACTATAGATAATCAGTACAGGTGTTATGAATATGACTTCTAATAAGAAAGTAATTAAGATGATGTTAAAAACCCATGCTCACATGAAATATATCCACAGGCCTTATTCTTTAATTTGTCTAAAGGAAGTATGCCCAAAAGGATATACAGTCAAGAATATTCATGGCACAAAGTAGTGAAAAGTTAGAGTAGGTATTTGGCTCACAATCCCAGACTGGAAAACCTTTGATAGACAAAATGAGACCTACTAGTAGAAATATAATGACTGTAGTCTTTCATAGGGAAATAAAGAGCTCTTAACGAGGAGCACTTTTTATGTTCCTGGGCTGAACTTGACTTTACCTTAATCCTAATGAGAAATTTTGTACATCAAAGTTCCACCCAGAAAAAGGGCCAGTTCAAGATTAACTGCTTTGAGTCTGATAATGGCCTTTTCATACTCATCGTGGCTTGAGAACAGCCTCCTTTTCCCAAAAAGTACATATGTATGTATATGCACACACATTAATGGAAAGTTGGAAAAGTTCCTCTTGAATAAGAAAAACATCATCAGAAAATATTATCTTTAAAATGGAAATACTCCTCCTCATTCTCAGAACCCAGTAAAACATGAAAGAAAAATCTCACAAACTGTTAGTTTTAAAGGTCACAACATTTCAGAAAATTCAGAGAAACTTCTGGGATTAGAAAGAAGCAATCCATACTTAGAAAATGGAAAGGGTAAGAAACAAAACTGCTTGATACCCAGAATTTTGTTCCCCTCTTTGCAACTACTGAGATGCACAATACTTTTACCTTTTCTAAAAGTTTATGGCTATTAGCCGCTTCTCTGTGAGAAAGGAGGCAAATACCACTGTTCATGCTTCCCAGCTGGGGTAACATAAGCTCACATGGAAAAAGGTCAACCTCAAAAGCAGTCTCAAAACAAGAGTACCTTCACAGACAGACGTTATCCTAACTTATATCTTAGGGTTTTTTATGGAATTAATGACACTTAGAACATTCAAAAATATGCAGGAATGTACAATATTCTCAGTCAGCCCCTCATTAGGTTTCTATATTTAACTTTATTTGTAGATGGCAAACTGACAAAGAAAGTAAATGCACAACTTTGGAGTACAGAACAGTAATTTGGACCTGAAAGTCAAGAAAAGGCAAGCATACTAACTGATGTTTTCTCACCTCTACAGCTCAATTTGGATGCGTCCGAAGAATACACACCCTTAGATGAGGTGTTCTGTGGGAGGCAAAGGCTATACTGTGTGCATGAAGCAAGGATGACAATCCATTTGCAAAGGAACCTTTTTGCTGGACATTTTAAGAACTTGTAAATATACAAGCTTCCTGCAACTACAACCACAGTTGCCTCAGAGATCATAGTGTTCACATGCTATCTGCCAAGCAAAGGCCCTTGAGGTCCTCATAACAGGCATTAGATAGACACAGCAAATCCATGGGTTTCCAACTCCGTTCAGCACAAATCTCAGCATGTCGCTAACAAAGTACTATGAGAAAGCAGGGTGTAGTTTCATAGTGCCTTGGATTAAACTGCGCCTCTGAATCTCCTATCCTCATGCAAAATGTGGAGCACCTCTCAATGAATATCAAGAAACCAATCTTTCAGTTCAACACAATAAAGAATACACACACAAATAGACTAGTATATCACCAATGGGTGGTACCACCATGAAATATTTAAGTGCTATATGAAAAAACCACATTGTCCTAGGATAGGGTCAGGTTAATTATCACAAACAGCTGCTGGCCCAAGCAGTTGGGAGGGGCTGTAGCTGGGAGGGGCTGCAGCTGGGTAAACAACTGAGTCAGCCAATGGGATATTCCATGTCATACTGAGTCCTGCCCCTATATAAGGGGAGGTCTGGCCAAGGGTAGGGGTTTCTGCTTTCAGTTTGCTTCAGTGTATAGCTTTGGTGCAGCCAGAGCAGAGAAAGTTGGTGTCTTGGGCACAGGTAGAACCTTCCTGATTTCTATTACTTGCCTTGTCTATCCTTTCATTAGTACTGTTGTTTTCTTCTCTCCATGTGTTGTTTTATTATATTGTCCTTGTCTCAGCTCCCAGGGTCTCACCTTATTTTAATTCCTTCTGATTCTCCTTCTCATCCCCCAGGAGGGGGTGGGGATGGGGAAATGGTGGGTGAGCAGCTATGTGGTGGCATAGGTTAAACCATGACACGGATGGTTGCATGATGTGATTTACTCTTTTGATCAAGAGGATGGAGGTGTCAGTGACTGTATTAGGGCCATAATTTCATTTGTTTCTTGTTTCCCAGCCTTCTAGCTTAAGTTAACCTTGACTGTCCCTGGAAACATCTTGTGGTTGAGGCTCCTGTGGCTGGGGATACTGCTTGCTCTTCCTTGAAAAGCTTTGTGACTTTTCACTGTTGCCCCCCCCCCCCCACCTAGCTCCTTTTGCATCTCACAGATTTCCCCTGTTTCCAAACTTACTGTAGAATGGCTAGATGCTTTTGCTTCAAAGGAGGCTCAGGAAGCTTTTGGACAGAAGGAAGCCTGCCTACCAGCTCTTCCATTGTTATAGCAGACAGCCTATGAAGATAAATACCTCTTTGACTCTGGGAAAGGAGACAACAGAGTGGGCAGGCTAGGTGATGCAAAGGAAGCAGGACTAGTATCTTAAATACTGCAGTATTTTTCATACTTTATCACAGACATTTAAGATCATGGTCCACATACCACATGTCTAATTTGTTTTGTGTACTTATTCATGTAGTCATAGCCTTGAGAGTGACAAAAAACATTATTACTCTAATCCTCTCTCAGTATTTGTACTCTTTTGTTGGCTAAGCTAAAGCTTTTTACCAGTAAAATTATATTGGCACAGCCTCTAGAGTGGACGTATTTATGTGAGCACGAAAGTCTCTGACAACAGTGGAGGTTAAATCCCTACCTATACAGAAATAGGCATTGTTGGCACTTAGCCCATATCCAGGGCCTAATTATAGCAGTCGCTCTATCACCTAATGACCCATGGGGGATCAGGAAAAGGAGAGGAGACTCATTGGTTGAAATGAAAACAGATTTAATGAAATAATCAATCTAATACCAATGTGAGTGTAAAGTAAATAAAGTTAAACTCAGCCCAGCAAATGTATGGTGGCTTCAAGAAGGCAGTCTTTAGGAGCATGAAAAGGAGCAGGGTTGGGAAGAGCCAGAGGGTGAACCCAAACAAGAGATCCCTTCACCCTCAGCAAGCTTCCCCCTTTATACTGAGCATGATGTTTATGGTACACTACACTTGTGAGACAACTCAAGTCAGCTGTCCTGGCTGACTCCAAACTGCTAATGGCCTACAGACCATGGTAGGTCTTTGATTCTGTCTCAGAGAAACCAGGACAGGTATACAAGTATGACTAGAACCAGAAAAATGGTACCACTTGCACTACTTCTGCAGATTTAGTTAAACAGTCTTACCCTCTCTTTTAAATTGCTTTGCCAAGTAGTAGTCATCCTTCTATGATGTGAACAATCGTGCATTTGCCTGAAACCACTGCAGCTACCTCTTTTGAGCCAAGTGGATAACTGTTACCATCCTAGATTGAACTCAAAACCAGTGACCAAAGAGAAAAATATCAGGGTATTGCCATCTGGTAACCAAACCTTGTGTTGTCTGATTTGGATAACTGTGAAATAAGGAACTGTGATTTTGCTCCATTCCCAATATCTTTTCATACTTTTGTGCTGTTGGGGTTTTATTTGTTGTTGGGTCTTTTGGGGTTTTTGTTTGGGTTTTTTTGTGGCAGATAGTTATTGACAACTTATTTCAAACTTGGTGCAGACTTTATTATTAACCTGTAATATGCAGTAAGGAATCATCCTCAGAGAAAAGTGAAAACGCTGAACTTCTACAGGCCATCTCTCAGCGGAGCGATGGACTTTGCTGTTCCAGTCCTCCCAGGCTCACCGCTCCGTAGCTCCCCGTAGGGGAGTCCCCTGGCTGCAGCCGCTCCGTCTATTTGGCGTACCGTGCCACCTACCGGTATCCGCGGTATCCGCACCCCTCAGCTCGTTAACTGAGCTGCCTAACAAGGCCTGAGGCTTTCTCAAAATTAATCAGCGATGCTTTGTTTTCACAAAGCCTTAGGCGTATGCCAAGTACGTAATATGCCAGTGTACTATGGCGTTTTGAATGTGAAAATACAATAATTCATGGTAAGATAGGTACTAAGTGTCCTTATGTTGTCTGATGTCAGAATGATTCAGTTTTCACAGGGGCTGCTAATTACTCTGTTTTAGAACAGTAAGCTTCACCTTTGCCTCCAACTTCCATAACAAAGCACTAACTCTTTTTTTAAACATAGAAGCAGATGCCCAACATCTAGGAATCGATACAGTACTTCTGGCACCTTCTAGTCAGCAGAGTTCACAGTTCGGTGCTGCCAAGCTACTCGGGCAGCCAGTTCCAGGCAAAGTTAAAATATAACTGCATAGAAAGAGTGTTGATTGCCTCACATTTGGTTCAAAAGTATTACTCAATAAGACAATAGTAAGATATATGACTCAAATGCATTCATTTAAATGATTAGCCCTTTAATTGATAATTAAGATATTGTGCAAAGAATATCTAAGAAGTAAAAAAGTCAGCTTGCTTGGATATGGTTAACTTTTTTTCATTAAAAAAATAAAATCTTAAAACTGTTTTAATATAAATAAGACCCTGAAAGTTCTTTAGAACAGTTGGTCAAAGAAAAAATGTTTTAGGAGTACATATTAATGTGTTTCCTATATCTACAGAAGCAAATGTAATGGTTTTTATATCTAGATTTCAGTGATTTTTCTCTGAAATATGGCAGCACAGTGGAAAAAAATTAAAAACCACAGCTTAGTTGCAGTGACATGCACTCAGGGATACAAAAAGAAATCTAAGATATAAAACCACTGAAAAACTGATGTGAGCTGATTATTTTTCTTGGACTTCTTTTTCCTGCTTACTTTTTACTTCTTGATATTCCTCCTGTTCAGTCCTACCGCTCCTTTGCTTTCAAATTGTTCAGTATCTGTTCTGTAGCATATATTGAAAACTTTGACAGTTTGCTTTGTTATTCATCATTTTGATTGTAATCTCCTCCTAACTGTGTTTTTGAAGTCTGTCTTCAGCTAAGTATTTTGCACAGACAGCTACCCATCTCTATGGAAGAATTTAGTGTGTAGCTCACATCTATCCAACATTAGAGTTCCCCAAGGAAATACTCTGCCATTTACATAATTTAACCTTTCCCAGTCGATGTTCAGTTCAATCCTTCATTCCCTTGCAAATTGTTGTGTTGTAGTCCACACACTACTTGTGGTAACAATTTCCATATTTCCCTTACTACCATTTCAGCTTGCACACAAGCACTTTGCAAACTTCATACTACTGATCTTCACAGAAGTCTTGTGAAAGACAAACTGCTGTCGCTCCTCTTAAATTCTTTCTGTTGATACATCTCAATGCTTATCTCAGTTCAGCATTTTTTTCACAGTAACAGAAAAGTCCGTGGCAGATCCAGAAGAGAAACAGAACTTGAGCTCCAGAAAATGTGTGTGCAATATCATTGCCACGATACAAAGGTACTAATCCTTTTGTATCAGTGAAAGAAATTATTGGATAAGTTCAGGAAAACATTTTTCCTCAGTGTAGTATCAGATAATTAGATCTATTACTTGGGTATTTTACTTGTTCTGCTGTGATGTCATAGTATTTCCAAACTCAACAGTACTTTATTTCCTAGATCTCCTGGAAAGTGAGCCTTTGCAAGGTTCTGAACATGGCATTCAGACATTACTAGTCACGTTAAAAATGTGAAGACCTATCTCTTACTTAGCCATACCATCAGTATCTTCCAATGTACAGGTCCTTTGTCAAACTTTGTTGAAACTATGCTGAATTGCACTATTGCTTCCACAAAATGTGGTATTTTATGGTCTGCAGGGATATGCAGAACCATCGTTTTTTGTACCATCAACCTGTAGTCAGTTTTATGTTGTTTGATGTTTATGAAAGAAATAAGTGGAAGCTACCTGAGTGGGAAAAAATATAGTATTTTCAAAAAGCACTGGATCTATATCCTGCAAGATAAGTTCGAAAATGCACCACTGTTTAACATTTGCTATTTTATTATGTTTCTTATTTGAATATGCCTTATTAGATAAAAACAATTAGCAGACAAAGCAATCTAAATTATTTTGTTTACCTCTTTTTAGTCTTATGGTATTAAAATAGAAAGTATAAGTATTTAACAAGTTTGTGAGGGCAAGAATTTAGTTTATCAAATTGCTACCAGGAGATGGCACCATTAACAAAATAATTTGCTACGTACAAGTTCCTCTCAACCATCTGTATGTCTGAACGCCTTGACAATTCCAGGTGTTGTCTGAGCCCGATCCTGCAAATCATTTATCTATGAAATCCAAGGCATGGCAAAAGGATCCTGTACGCTGAATGGCTGGTGACTTATTTGCTGTGGTTTGCAAATCAGGACTTATGCTAAATTACCAAATGCAGGAACAGACTATTAGTTGCTGGCTAGTATTTTCCTCCCTGAGAAGTATATACTAATTTGGAAGAGAGATTGAGGGATATAGGGATGTGAGGGCATATATATAAAAATTTATTTTATTTTTTTTTTGCCCCTCTTACTCTACCATACATAGGCTGCAACTAAGCTGCATGAAGAACTGAATGCAAATTCTCAGAGAAGTGCTGATGTGAAGTGGGCCAGATCCAATTACTGTTGAAAGAGCCAAAAGCAAATATTCAAACACTCCTTCCTGGAGACTGAAGGTATGATATTCTTTGTCATTTTTCAAACACCTCCAAAGTATAGTATTAAACAATTTTATATTAACAAGCCTGTAGGGAATTCAACTTAAAATGACAAAACTTAGACCTTCCCTTCCCTGCTCAGAAAACATCCCTGTGGTCAAATCAGTCCCATGGAGGGCAAAGAAAAGGTTTTGTTTCATGACAGTAATGTCAAAATTCCACCTGTTGACTGCAGATGAACTGGAATTTTGCTCTCATGTAGCTTGCAGGTTTGGATCCCTTGTGTGACAGGAAGCAAAATATTTGCCATGTGTTTCATTTCAGTTTCAAGCACTTCAGGTTTTAATTCCTCTCAGTTAAGTAATTGATGTTTAAATGCCCTGTCTTCTGCTTGGTATTTTAAAATAAACCTTGCTATAGCACAGATTATGAATCAAAACAGCTGCTGTAGCTGGAAATGTACTTAAACAGAAAGATGGCTCTTTGTGAATCATAATAACTAGTCTCATATACATTGCTTCAGCACCTAAGGAGCTAAATATCACATATTTTGATTTAAAGCATTCAATATAGAGATCTGGTGTTTACAGCTTTTTGGTTTTTTCTATGTCCCCCATCACTTCCTGCCAAGAAAACAATTGAACTAAAAAATCCTTTAGTACCAATATCTGTTGTCAAACTTACATTTCTCATATGCCACAGCATATGAGATTATGAATAAACCTTTTGTCTTCTGCAAATGCAACCAAAACCAGTCAAAAACAGATTTTTGCAAGTATTGTAGTAAGCTGTTTGCAAGACAGTCAGACTTTGAAATAGAACCCCCCTTTAGATGGCCAAATGAAGCAAACCAGAGCTCAAATTTTGGCTTTCTTGTGGGGGTAGGACAGGAGCTGTATATGTGTATTATTGTAAACAAGCCAGGTTGGAAAAACATGTAGGGGATAGTCAATTAATCTCCACTAAAAACTATGATGAAAATGCTGCTGTAAGAAGGGTTGTGTACAGTTTTCTTGAAGCACACTGGTGCTCATGTAAGATCTAAATATGAATCTTCATTAAAAAAACAAAACAGAAACTAGAATTTATGGAAGCCATAGCTTAAAACATACAAAATTGGGCAGAAAGTAAAAATATATGGGCCCAGTGACTGAAAACAAATATTAGGGACTGAAAGCAAAATAGTGTAGAGATCGTCAGGAGACCAGGAGGCAAGACTGCAATATGGTGCTATTTTATTCATCATAGCAACAGCCTGAATGAGGTAAAAGGAGTATAATACTGTCAAAAAGGAAAGAACTGAGGAAAAAAATCAACTGGAAAAACACATGGAAGTGTGAATAAAGATGTTGTCACTTTTAGTTATCTACAATTGAAAAGGGTGGGGAAAAAAATAAATTGTCCAAGGTCTTTGTAAGAAATGAGAACTCAGAACATATTTTTCATTCTAACCAGAAACAACGTACAGGACCATGCATGTTGCCTTACTGCTGGGGTCATTAGTAAGTGTTCTAGTATTAATAGGTCTCTCTGCTGCAGAAAGATTGGTGCAACAACTCTCCTCAACTTTCCTAACTTTTAGTCTTACTGCTGGAATCTACAAAAGCTTGCTCTCTGAGCTTCAGTAAACTTTAAGCTACACCTTCTGAGAAGCTCTACTAAACTGTCTTCTAAAAAAGCTATATTTAGTGCAAAATATACCTTACTGCAAACATACATGGCAAAAGACATAATAGAGTCAGAGGTCTCCGAGCATGCACTGGTTTTATTTACATTTCTGTTTCCAGTTCAAAATACAGGGAATTAGACTTAAAGACAGAGAAAATACATTTTTTTCTCTTAATTCTTCTTGCCTATGACATTTAAGTAGAACTATTCTTCAATTACTACCTCCATTTAAATGAATGAGAGTGAGTGACAAGTTACACTGAGGTGAAAGCAGGATCAGTTTTAGTTCCATGTCCCTACTGGCCATTCATCTGATTGTCATGAGGGAATCCAGCCACTGAATGTCTGAATGTTTGGAGTGTCTGGAACCCATGGGAAGTTTGAGTGCTGCCCTTTAACCTTATGGCCTCTTGTCTTACTCTTAGATTCCCTTGTAGGAACTGAACCTTGCCATCCAACTTCCTATCCCAGCAGTAAGTCCAGTCTCCCACTGTCACAAACTCCTAGAATCTCCCTGAAAAGTGAGCCCTCTGGTTTACAATTTAACTCTTGAAGAGACAAATAGCAATGTGATCAAAATTCCTGGTAGCAACAGTTTTGCCCTATTTTTTTTTTTTGTTTGTTTAAAGCTAGATTTGTTCTTTATTTTGTAAAACAGAGAAGATTACAAATCTATGGAAAAAGAATATCTTAACTATAATGCCTTCACTGTATCTTTCCCTATTTGTGAAATTCTTGCAAGTTCATCTGTCTTCAGGAAGATGGGCAAAGAAAATGCTTTTATTCAGCTGGATGCCTCACCTGCTGCAAGCTTCCCATTTCAGTTCCTACAACTGCAGTCAAACTCTGCTACCAGAATGGCTCTCCGCTGCTTAGAGCAATTACAGCTTATAGTTGTAGATTGTGCACCAGCAGTCCCTAGAAATAAAAGTTGAAGGGCAAAAGTAGGAAAACATAGGCTAGACTTGAAATCAAGGTACATTTTGCAATCTGCTGTGAATAGCTATAACATTTATGCTCCAGAAACTATACATCAATAGATTCATGTATTGATTGTGTTTTTCCAAGGAGAACATGGGCTGAATACAACACTCACTCAAAACAGCAAATGATTATAACTACACAAATTAAATATTTTGTAGCACACAAAAAAGCTGAAAGGGTTATGAAACAACTAGGACAAACCTACTGTGAAGAGACTTCAAGGAAAGCATTGTGTTAGGCTGAGTTAAGATGGAGCAGAAAGGAGGTAGTATGCAGGAAGTGCAAAGACAAGGTGGTAGATTATCACTGACAAATCTGGAAGATATCAGGATGAAAGGACAAGAATGAGGCTTATAGAGACAGTTGATTTCTCCTGGATTAAAAAGACATGTGTATAGCCACTGTAATTTCTTTCACAGGGACAGACTGTAGAATCCCATCCTAATGATCTTGCCTATCAAGTTCCAAGAACTTTTAATTGAATATTATAGAAAGAACTCAAACCAGTGAGGAGTAAGAAGGTATTTTGTTATAGGGGACCTATGGAACAACTCTGTTCCACAAACTTCAGGTATGAACTTCCCTTGGATATACTTTTTCTGTTCTTATAGTCCTGTTCCAGATATGATTAGAGGAGGAAAGGAAAAACGGTAACATTCTACATGGTGGAATAAAGCTGTAACACTGCTAACCCTGATCCTCAGCTTCTACAAAGAAATGCAGGTATGCTTTCAAATATCCACTAATCTGACAACACTTGCATTCAAGAGCTTCAGTGCTGTAAAAAACCCAACCAAACAATCAAAATGTTTATTGGTGAATATTGGACTGTTTTTCAATTAGTGCTTAATCTTTGTAGTCCTGGCCAAAACCTGATTTAGTGACCAGTCTAATATCCAGGAAAGGTTCACCAGCAGTAGAGCAAATGGGAGCTGAAAGGTATTGAGACATTTCAGTGATTCCAAGCTTAATGTAGACACACTGAGGCATGCTTCACTGTACTCCATCCATTTACCAACAAGCCTAGTAAGCTCAGTTTCTCTCTGCTGATATGTAGTAAATGTGCACAGGTATTGGTGCACCTCCTTGCATATATTTTCGTGTAGATTTAATCTGGATTGCTTTAGGGCCATCTGCCTGTAAAGGGTTGCAAAAACCTATGGCTCTAAATATACCTGCCTGAAAATAACAGAACTAGGATAATGTAGGAAGACTTTCCTCTCTTCTCCCTGTTAGGTTCACTGAGAGAAGCTCATGACTGTGCTTAAAAGCAGATAACAGATATCTGGACTCTGGAATCACGTGTCAAATCTCAGCAGGATTAGCTACTTCAGAAGGCTGAAGAGTTGAGCAAATGGAAGTAAGTGTGGAACATTAGGACGAAACTTTAAAGGTGACAACCTGCCAGCACTAGCTTAAAGTATCTCCCAAGAGTTTGGCCATATGTAAGTACTATGCTGTTGGTCCTGGGCAAAATTTCCCTTCCAAATTTCATTCTTAATAAAGGCCCTTTCTCTGTGAAGTGGTATCCATTAGAACATAGCTCTTGGAAGCTATAAATAAAACTGATCAAATATTTTCCATCCAAACATTGTTTTCAAGTACTTCTTCCAGTAAAACAAACAAACAAAGCAACAGAGGTTAACACACTTAGGTTTCTCATACACAAAAAAAATAAAACCACAGTTTGCTTTTACAAGAAAAAAAAGTTGAGGCTTAAAAATCTACAATTTCTGACAAGCAGTACTTCACTTTGGTTTTATGTTGGTTTAGATTTTGTATGACTGCTTCAATCATACAGTTTATTCAAAGTGACATTAAGACAGACATACTCTTTCATAGCTATTCAAAAGGGGCATGACAGGACATATCCTTCTAGCCAGTGTCATAGTGGGACAATGAAATGTCTATTTTCCCAATAGGAAAAGGATCCTCATAGGACAAAATTAGTGGTGAGAAAAATAAAAAAGATGTCATCAAGTCCAAATTACTAGAATTGTTGACCTCTCATAAACAGTTCAGATACACTGTGGTCTGAATAGCTTCCAGAGAAGCAAAGTGTTCTTGTTTTTACAAGGTTCTATAGCTATAATTACTTTTTTTATTTATTTTTAAGTACAAAGGTAAGAGGAGAAAACAATCAAGCCACTGGGAAAATCATTCCTATAAAACCAGACTGAAATCATTAGAACAATGAAATAAATTGTAATTGAATTGCTGTTTACTTATTTTACTACGCTCTATCTTGTATTTAATTTGTTTTCTAACAACAGAATATTGGTAAATACTCTTATCCTACCTTTTACCCATAGCCAATAGTCCTTGCTTTTTCAGTCTTTTTAACCACAATTGGAGCCCTTAAATTTCCTTTTAAACTATGAAAGAAAACATGTACATCATGTCCACAATATTTAATTGACAAAATAGAAATAGATATTTAGAATTTAACCAACAAATTGTACCTATCATGTAATTAAGTGATGGAGGCTCCTGGGAAAGGAAGAGAAGGCAAGGCTAGGCAGGGCAAGGCCGAGGAGGGAGGCATGGAAAAGTGAGGTGAGGCAAGGATATTGCTTCACAATTTCAAGGCCTCAATGTTTACTTTTTCATCCTAAATGTGTTGTTATTGATATTATAATGACCTAGTCCACCAATTAGGGATCAAAACGTGTAAATAATATCTTAGACTCAGGGCATCTGGTCAACAAAAAAAGGATGTCCCTTTCTATTTAAATTTTCTTCTGTGCATTTTCTTTACATTTGAAACACCTTGCTTGCAGCTACATGGTGCAAGAGGTTGTGATCTGATTCTTACATACTAGTTCATGGTATTCCCAGAGGTTTTATAGAAACTGGAGAAATTCATGCAATTCATAACAACCAACCAACTTTCTCATTCTTCTATGGGCACCACTTGTTTTTACACCTTTATCCGAAGAACTAAAAGTGAATTAAGCTAATAAAACTCATTACAGACAGAATTTTGGTAACTACCATCATTAGCATATCTGAAGTTTCTTCTATTAGCACTGCCAATTCTAGGCTGTTGTGTAGCAAAGAGCACCTGTCAAAACAAAAGAGCTTCATGCCTCACAAGTTTAAGCCCCAGGTAAGAAACTCAGCCTTGTGGATAGGCTGAAAAGATGATGTTGAAACCTGAAACGAAAAAGACTTGTAAGAGAGAAAATGAGATCCCTCTGGATGCCAATAGGCTTCTGTTTGCCATGATTAAATCCTCTTTGTTTCATTACACACATGAGTGCAAAAACAAACAGTCAGATCAAGATAAAGAGCTTGCAACATATCTTTCTCTCTGTTTCCCTCCCCATCACAATTGGCACCTTTTTCCCTGGACAAGCTTGAAAGAACTGGTTTTGCTCAAATAAAATTGATGAGACCTCTGAGCAGGTGTACAAGACAGCGTTTGTCTTTTTAAACATGTGAAGCACTTATGTCAATGACCTGATCAAATGATAAGCGCGGTATCTTCTTTTGCTCTCTAATTAATTTTCTCTCTTGAAGAGGCTATCTAGAATTGCCTGATGCCTAGAACTAAACCTTAAAGTCTTAACATCAGTGGAAATTCAATGAAATAATGTTTTTCCTGGAAAAAGAAACCATTGTTACAATACATGAGCCTCAGCAGAATTAGAAGTATGTTGTAACTTTCCAGTTCAGATCGAGTGTTTATTTAAGCAATTGTTTTAAATGTTGTTGTTAACACAACATAGAGTTTCTTTGTCTAAATAAAGCAAAGATACTGATGGTATCTTGGTTACATAAAGCTGGCAGGAGCTGGGGTCAGACAGACATACATTTTAATTATCTCTGAATTTGTAGCTTCATTCAGAGACATTTATTACCATCTACCATATTGTAAAGTAATTACAAATGACTGTGCAACTTCTTCACAAACACTGATTTCTCCCTGTAGAAGCAGTAGAGTCCAATGAGGGAGTGGCCAGATCAAATAATGGCACAGTCTTCACTGAAATAATAAACAACCCTTTGCATTTTAATTTTATCGAAGTGGCAAGGCTTTGCAGTGCTGCTGTTCAATAGCCGCATGCATCTTGTAATGCTGAAGTGCAAAGGTGAATAGTAAAAATGAGTGCTTCTTTAGCAGAGGTTGATTGTGAAAGAATAGAGTTAACAAGCGATTTGTGCTTAGGGCAATTATCTTTGTGTTTCATAAATTTAATGGAGTTTGAAAGGATTCTTTCTCCCTACACTGTTTATGTTCTACTACCTCTAGTTAGTAAAAATATATACAGGACAAACATTGCTGCTGAATTAGTACAGAACTAATTGCAGTAACAGTTTGTGTTATTAAAGTTAAACTGTTACTCAGCTTAGTTATCCTTGATGAGGTGAGATAAGGGGGTTCACTCAGGTGCGGATACACAATACAGTTGGAAAAAAGAGAAGCTAAGCTAGTCTGATAATTACACTTTTTTGTTGCTGACTTCCGCTCAATGAAAGAATAGGATTCCACAAATGAAGTATGCCTTACTGTGTTTGTTTACACACACACGCAGGCACACCCACACCTGCTTGTAAATAGTTCTTGCTTTTTGACTTTGGAGCCTTTGCTGTCAGCACTGCTGGCTCACTCTGCCCTCAGCCTATGGCGGATATCGTTACTGTTTGCTAAAATCCCTACGAAGTAGAGATGGATTTGGCTTATGTGTTACTACATTGTCCTTAACTAGTAATCATAGAAACCTCACCAACAGCTGAAGAATATGTCACAGAATTAAAAAAATAAAATAAAATTTAAAGAATAAAAATGCAAGTAGGATAAAACTGTAATTGAAAATGAATGAGAAAATTCTCAGCAGACTAAGCTGAGCAAATTTCCTAAACTTCTAAAAAGCATCTGTAGTTATGTTTTTTAAAATTAACACAGGACTGTGATGATATTCCTAGTGTTACTTACTATAATTTCTCTGGATCACATAGTGCTACTTCTGAAATGAGAATTTCATTGTCAGTAAAAGTACCGCACTCATGATGAATACATTCAGATGTGGTACTTTCTTGTCCTTGGTGTGTTTTGCAACCTATCAAGGGACTGTAGATTCAACAGTTTGCGGCATCATATGTCTGGAATTTCAGTTGCAGATTTCAGCCCTCATGGAACTCTGGACTGACCCAGTCTTGGTTCAAGTTTTACCCCTGCAGTGACTTGGATAGCAAACAACCACTTACAAACAGGTAATCCAACTGTATCACTGCTGTATTGAGATGTTGATGAGTACTGAACTGAAGGAAATGCAGCATAATTGCATACTTTTTTCATTATTACAGGGATTTTTTTACATTCAGGGGAAAGAATAGTTATAAATTTTTAAACTGAAATACTAATCTCACACATAGAGCTTTTATTCTGCTGTTGCCATATTCACTCACACTAAGAATTCACACTAAATTTCTTTGTAAAAGCAGAAAATAAGAAACTTTTTGTTAATCCCTTCTTACAGCATTCACTTAAGGCATACCACAGTCCTGCCACAGAGAAATTAGATATAAAAGACAAAATACTTCAGCAGGCATAAACCAGTTGTTCTGCAGTTAGGGAAACTGGTTTTAATATGGTAACCAACAACAAACAACTGTGAAAATCTGATATATTAGTTTGTATCCACAGGATGACCCAACAGTCTGGTGTATCCATTTCTTCTGCATGATCCTGAAAGGCCAAGAAAACTGTATGGCTCATTTTACAATTCATATTTGTTTCACTGTACCTACTGAAGGGATAAACCGTTTATAGAACTGAGCGCTTTTTGTTTTCCCCATAATGTTGTTGGTATTAATATGTTCTACAGAAAAAGGAAGCTTATGTAAAACACAGCATGAGAAAGAAAAATACAGAAACATGGTTTAAGAAATGATAAGAATGTCAATCACTTGAAAGCAGAAAAAGAAATAAACCTCAATATTTGTATTTCTAACAAGTAAAAAAATTCTGGATTTGTCTGAGCGGAAAGATGCAGAAAAGGGCAGTGTATTAGCTAAATATTGTACCTTGCAACATCAGTCATTTTCTACTCAGTAATACTGAAAGGGTCTAATTTATAAGTTTTTCCATTTCCCTGTTATGCTGGTTTGTAAGTTCTGACATTGCTACTGGTATGTTAATGAGAAGCTAGTGTTCCATTAAGAGTAAACCATATGCTCTACCGCATACTGTGAAAGAGAAAGCATATAATGTGACTGTTGCCTTAGTAACACATTAATTCATTTTGTCAGTGTTGGCACAGATCATTTCATTTATAAGAAAACAAGTATAATAGTTTACCACATCTATAATATTTACAGTGTTTCTGTTACAAAACAGTGACAAAATGAGTTTAAAAAATAGAGTTGGGGTAGTATTATTAAAATACAGAATTTGTGGTAAAAATGTTCCCATACAAATTAAAAATAAAATTGGTGTAAAATTTCTTTTAGCATTACAACACCAAACTGCTTTGTTTTTTGCATATTTGTATTCCACTAATAATATGCATAAAAATATAGTCCATGCAAAACCACAAGTACATTAGCAGTTTTTAATGAATGCTAAACAAAATATTTCATGCAACAGTTTTGTTAAGTTAACAACCATTATAACCTAATCGTATGTTTGAGTGTTACTCGTAACAAAGCTAAACATTTATCTCTTTTTATCTTTTCTTCCAGATGTTTCTTAGTATTTTAACACCACTAAAATACTGGAATTAAAATATTCTGTTCTTTTAAGTGATCATATATTATGTTTTCTTCATTGAAGAGGTCAGTACATATATATGTATATATAAATGCATTATATGCTTTAGACAGAAATGATACCTAAAATGAATTGAGATAGTGCAAAGATTAGGAAAGGAAAAGAAATGGAGAAGGAGGAGAGGTAATTCCTCTCATTGTAGTCTGCACCTGCAGAATGGTCTCAGCCCTGCTTCTTCTTAGGACATTGTACACCTCTAAATGCATACTTTTAACAATGAACATTTTACATCTGTAATGCACACTGATCACTTTATACCGAAATAAACAACATTACATTTTAGATATCACTGTCATGGAAAAAAAAAATTTCCTGGTGCAGCTACTCTTCTACACACATCTCAAACAAGCACTTAATAAGTTGTCAGCAGTGTTTACAGCTCTTCGGTTATTTGGACTAACGCATATATCCTGTAAAGGTTCAGTACAATTCAATTTCTTATCACAATATGGATAGTGAGGCAGTTTGCTCTATCAAAAATAAAGAAGAAACCTTTCTAAAATTGTACTGAGACCATATTTAACTATATCTCAACAAATCTGTAATGCTGTGAGGTTTTTCGAGAGGGTTTAGTTAAATAAAATTACAGAACTTTCTAGCATAACTCAGGAATCAAATCCACATGATATAGAAGTCTTGTGAACCAACTGTAAAGAAAAATTAAAAGAAAAAATTACAGTGAGATAATGCATAATCAGTTGTTTCTGGAATAAAATCATGGAACAGAATCACTGTCAGAAACATAACACTGAAATATTTTATCTAATTTTTGTAGCTACTCTTTTTTATTATTATTTAATTTTATTTCTTGGAGACTTAAATCTGTAAAGTCTGAAACTAGCCCTCTTTTGACTGCAAAAACATTAACCATTGAAATGAATTTGTCACCTGTAAAACCAAATTCCATTTCTAAACTAAGGTCTTAACATTTCTTAGCTTAATATTGTGCAATTCAAAGATTAATTAATACAATTACTCATGTTGGATGGTTTTCAAATAATGTAGGTAGTACATTTAATAATCTCTTGTTATAACTAATAAAACAAAGAGCTAATAGGGTAGCTAAAATATCTTGTTAGGTACAATACTACAAGTGCAGTTGTGCATTGTTGGTACCATTTTTAATTTACAGATTTCTGCTAACATCCAACATTCAGTTAACTCAAATTCAAAAACCTTTTACCTGACAAAAATAAAGTTTATATTTTCTTAGCTTCTGAAATGAAATTTCATGCTGGAATCTGGATGTCATACCGACATAAGATCACATGACAACAACGAACACTTGATATTTTTAAAGAGCATATTTAATAAGGAAAAGCAAGGAGAAAAGCTTGTGAACCCAAGAATTACAGAACTTTTATGGGAGCTATGTAACAACATTTGATCCAGAGACTGTGTAGCATCCTCAAATTTTCTTTCATAGCATAATCAGTCATATCACATCACCAGTATAAGTGACAGGATGATCAGATCCATAATCTCTTCATGTATGTCCAGAAAGGATGATATAAGAAAAAAAGAGAGGAGTGGTGACTCACAAAATAAATAAGGAGTTATTTACATACTGTATAGCGCCATCTGAACTACTTTCTGAGGTCATCAGGACTTTTGGAAAACTTTGGGTCTGACAGTTCTGTACTGATTTCTGATAGCTGAAGTTAGTAATAAAATGAAAAAAATCAATTCATTGTTGAATTTATCCTGTTTTTATTTTGACCTAAGTTTTCAAAACATTTTTCATTATCAAACATAATGTGTCTTTAGGTGCCTGTGCATCTTTCACAGCTCTTACAGAGAAGCTGGATGATTAGGTATTGTTTGAAATACATTATATAATACTAAACAACTAACACATGCTTCTTGTGTAAAAGTCATTATGTTCAGGTAGAGGCAGATGATAGCCTAAATCACTTGAATGAAAATTTTCTAGCTATGCTATATCACTGCTAATAAAGGTCTCAATATTGGCTACTGTTTTATACTAAATCATAATTATGGGCCTTTTCATCATGGTTATTACTGTGATTCACTTTGTACAAGCTGAAGCTACTAACTTGAAAGATTTACATAAATGTTTCTGAAGATAAGGACCATTTTTTGAAAGTCACTACTGAAGTTTAGAACATGAGGCTATATTAACACGTTGTTGAGGAAACCTCTTTTCCAGAAGTGTGCTTTTTTGAGCATTCACTTTTAACAAGCAAAGAAATCTCAGTATGGCTATATCAAATCAAATTCTCATCTGAACTCAAACCTGGAGTAAGCTTTGTCCTGATCTCTTCAAGAGCATGGATATAAAAGGTATCCTGCATTTCTGCTGGACATCCCACATTTCTTACCAGTCCTTTAAAGGGCAGTTAAGGACAATCTTAGTGTCCTACTGCTCTGAAGTGCTGTGCAACACCTGTCTGGGTGAGTAAACAGACCACTGCCTTCTGCTGAGCTGATGATGCTAAAATTATTCAGTTCATCTCTATTAAAAAATAATGGACACATCTGAAAATATGTCAGAGAATTTTAACTTGACATTTCTCATTTAGTCAGTAGCAAGCAGAATTTTGACCAAGTATGAAATACAGTGAAAATTCACATTGATGCCAAAACCTTTATACAGAGGTGCATGCTTAAGTGGATGCACTGAGGTGGTGTTTTCTCGACTTCACAATGACAGGCTGCCTCTTAAATGCATTTATTGCTGAGCAATACATCTACTTAATTAAGATTACATTTTTCCCACTAATCCTTTTTTAAACATTCTGGATCTGACACTGTATTATACACTTACTCCATGTGGGTATAAAAGACCTGGGCTAATGTTTCGTTGTTCCTGATGGGAGAGGATGAACAAAGAAGAACTAAGGTTTATATTGTATTCTCTGGGGAAACCATGCTAAACCTCATTCTTCTCTAGTAATTGACCTGAGTACTGACAGATACAAATTGATAGCTGAAATTATGACAAATTATTTAAAATTCTTGAAAACTAAGATACAAGATACTATACTACCAATAATAATTCTCTTCATCATTGGATGCATATCAAGCCACATTCACAGTAGCAAAACTTAGGTGGCTTGCTCCAGTATTGTCCTTATTGCAATATGCCACTTATGAAGCACAGTACAAACAAACATAGTGATGTTTTGCTGTCTTGACACTGTCCCTGCATGTTTGGGCCAGACAGGAGCAGCAGCTGTAGCGATTACTGTAAGAAGAGACTTTGTCCCTTAAAGGCAACTCATTTATTTTCAATCTGCCTCTACCACTGCTTTCGTCCTGAGATCATTTACAAGATTAACACAGTTTATGAAAAACAATTAATAAAGAAATGGAAAAGGATAATCTCAAGTGCAACATGTTTAAAAGTTCTTGTCCTGTAGACAGTGGCAAAATGTTTAGCCTGTGACAAGTCTCGCAATGTGTCCACGGTAGCATGTAAACACAGTACAGCTAGTCATATCTGGCACACAAGCATTCTAACTTGCTTCTGACAGCCAGCTAACCAGAAGCTTATTTAGATTTAGGGGGTGGTGGTGATGAGTCTTTGGCAGTTGTAAACTTGTAATACATATAATTACTCTCCATATCCCCTGGTCAGCATATCTTCTGATATGTAAATTAGATGGAGCAAGCAGATGTATAACCTAGGAAACATTCCAGATTCATCTTGATAAAAGTATAGTATTCACACTAGGCAGGGTTCCTTTGTCTATAACAATGCCACCAACACCACCAAAAAAACATGCAATGTAAAAATAAAACTATTGACCATTTCCAGGGGCTACAGTCTCTGTGGAGCACTTTCATTCCACATGCCACATCTAATAAGCATTATTATTTATCAGTATTAGGATCACACTAAGGTAGATATGAGATAAAAACATAAGAAGAGATGATAGAAACTGCAAATGTAAAGAAATTGATAAAACTTGCTAATTTAGATAAAAAAGTGAGAAACTAGGGGAAGATGAAGATGACAACAGTGGTAAAACTTACAACAACAGAAGCTACTTCTACATGTTTTTGGAAGATTTAGAGATCTCTCTACATACCTACCTACTTACCTAACTACCTACTTATTTGTCTATTACAATTGTCTCCCCTGCAAACACTGAATCTCTACCAATATCCCAAGCCCCCAACACTAGATAACATAGAAAGTCCTAAAGCAAATAAATTTTATTTCTTAGTCTAATGAACAATCATGAGGCACTTAAACCATCAATTATGTATTTTTTTTCCAATCAATACTAAGGCTTACTGAGCCCTTCTGGTAATTTAGCCAACTTCTAAAGTAGTGAAAGTTAACATACAACATCTATGTTAGCACTTGTAACAGGTTTTTTTTTGTTGTTGTTTTTTTGTTTGGTTTTTTTTTGTTTGGTTTGGGTTTTTTTGTTGTGTTGTTTTGGTTTTTGTGGGTTTTTTGGAGTGCTATTGTTGGAACCAATGACTTCTTTTTGTGCTGTCTCATGACAGTGTTTACTTTTGGTGAAGTAAACTAATTTGGACATATTTCATTTTAGGAACACTGAGTATAGTAAATCTGCTTGTAATGTAGGAAACTTCATGATTTAGCATATTGTCACTCATGGTACAAATTAAACTTTTTTCTTAAGTTTTGACACAGCTCAGATGTCTTTATTAAGACATCATTTACACTGTTGAATGATGCATTTGAGATAATATAGCAAATCAAATCCATACTCAATGTGACTGTTGCATGCTCTTATTCTCCAGGTATATCATCAAAAGATGAGCATTTTTTCATGAACTCACAGAAAAACAATACTTTTTTGCTCTTGGCCATATTCCCCAACTAGAATTTAAATTTAAGGTGTGAGTTGTTGGGGTTTTTTTTATGTATTTATTCTATCACAATTTGTGTTATTGTAATGCGTTTAAAACTTTCATGAATTTGAGACTATCTTTCAAAACAGAACATTTGATCAAATGAACTGCTACAAAATTATTCCCTGAACTCATGGGAGTTGGACTAGATACCTTTGGAGGTCCCTTCCAGCCTGGGGCATTGTATGATTCTCTGATTACTGGAATGTTTCTGGATGTACCCAGGCTGTCCTGTTTTAGTCTCAATAGATTTAAAGCCTTTATTTTGTTTTAAAGTACATGTCTTATGCTCCCAGGGAAAAGTATTCAGTGAGGATAGAGTAACCTGTGTTGTTTTTTCTTTTATTTTATACTAAGTCATGCAGTGTTTGGTTAGAATGTTTCAAATGTGAGCATGAAACGTGTATATATTTATTGGCCCAGTATTTTCTACTGAATGTCCCAGTGACTTGTGGGAACTTAGACAGCAAATTACTATTTTTTTATTGCTAGACGATCAGGTTCTTTTCAATGGACATATTTTGCTATCCTTGCCTTTCCAAGTTCCAAATTTCTTAGTTTTCATAACTACTGTTAATTCTAAGCCATTGTCTTCACTCTGTGCATCTTCAGACCTTTTAATCTGCGAAAGCTTATCTTGACATTCCCTTGAAAATATTTCTAGAAGACTTGAACAATATGTCAACTAGAGGAACCATTCTGAGGAAAATATCAAACTGTGTGAGCAAATCAAACAGCAAACAGTACAGATTTCTAAGCTTGGGAAATTTCTATTATTTCTACAGGTTGTTCAAGGGAAAAGTTCAATTCTTTATTTATAATAGATAAAATAAATTAATAAAATCCAGGACATGAAACCTGAACACTACTGTATGAACAAACTATAACTTAACTGTTCACTGTGCACAGATGATTAAATAGCAAATTCAGTAATTTTGTCACAACCTAAAGAACAGTGATTTATAATATATATCAGCATTTTTACTTAGAGAGAGAACAAATAGGTTCACACCTGTGCCAAAAAATTTGTAGTTGATCTAAAACTTTAAGGAAATCAGTTTCAGTTCAACTTACCAGTCTGACCTTTACATAAGCATTTTATAGTTCCAAAATATTTTTATGTTGATTTAGGACCGTTTTTTCCTGATTTCTAAATTCTTGGCATTTCTTTCCCTTTGATCTCTTGGCATAATTTCTATTTTTTTTAAACTGTTCTTTAAACAAATTAGAGTTATCTGTCATATATGTCCTATAACAGAATTTTGAGACCATGAGAACTAAGAATTGGAGCAGGTTAGTATTGCCATTGCTTCCCTTAAAACCTCAGGCTTGAGAAATGAAATAAAACTTAAAGAAAGCCTACTAGGCATAAGAGTTTCATGTCTGAAATTGCTACTTGTTTATTTTCTGTTATGATTTCAATATTATTTGACTGAAAACTGTACTGGGTATTGAAAAAAAGTGCTATCAAAGGAAAAATTGCTTGTATTTTTGGAGACAGTCACCAGAGGGCATTTATGGACTAACACAAGACATATTTCTGTATTCACTGTGGGAATGCTGAGAAGTATTCTGAATTATGCTATACTGATATGAAAACTAAAACACTACTTATAAAAAAATTTGAAAGTTTCTACTTAAAATGAAATTTTATTTACAAAAAGGTAAGGAAGAGAGATGACCAACATAATTTTTGGCTCCTCTAGAATTAATTGACTATATTGTATATGTCTGATAGCATGAATTTTCATGTTGTACTCAGAAAAAAATGTAATGAGAAAAAGAAAATGAAAGGAGTAAATATTTTCTTTAAGCATTTCATGAATATATAACATATAGTTGGATGAAGAAGCTAGGTTTTTTAGGGACTACTGAAACTGAGTAGAAGTAGGGTAGGGTTTTTTTAAGGATGTTTTATCTTTTGTGCTGGAAGACATGCTAATTGATATTATTAAATACCTGCCTTTCAGTTAAAATAGTAATAAATATTCTAATAAAATAATGGAGACTTAGAAGAAATGGTTAGGGATCAGACAGCACAAGCTGATGTGATATTCCAAATGTAGCAGTAGGTCCAGAATATAAATATACTTAAACACTTATAAAATCAAAATTAACCAATTTTGGTTTTGACTTCTGTGAATATCCAAAATTCTATTTTTCATGTATAGCTATATTTCAGAATGAAATAAAATCTTAAGAAGTGCTTTATCAGGAAGAAAGTCTTTTTTGTCCCAGTTCTCCCCAAAACAGAGATCTTGTCAGCGGGAAGTGCATAAAAAAATGCAACTGAAATGTTGAAAAGACATGCACTAGACAGGAAAGCTTATAAAGTAAATCCCAGCTTTGATAGTAGTAACCAAATACTGCAGTAGCTTGTTTATATACTAGACAATTATGATTTTTAGCTTTTAGTAGAGGAGTTAAATGGAAGGAAAATGCAGGGTGAAAAATATTAGCAAAATTAAGAGAAAAGACCTGAAGATCAGCTGAAGTACAAATGTAGTCCTTGGGTGGATATCTGCACTTGCTCTAGCCCAAAGTTAGTAGCATTCAGTGAGAATCATTTTAGAATCAATTTAGAAAACACCAGTTTTAAATTTCATATTGGTGTTCTAGCCTTAACATCCAACTTTTATTCCACAGAGATCACAGGTATTGGTAATAATAAATTTAAGGTTGAAAACTTGTTGAAAGTATTACACTATATGTAATAACAAACAAATCATGTTGGGTTTTTTTTTGTTAATATGGGTATATTGTGTGTTCTTTCTTTTCCACATTTTTTTTCCTTTGGAAAAGGTTATAATTTGTTTAGTGCAGAGCTGAACTTTCGTATGTATTTGTAAGCCAAGACTTTCAGATTGTAGTTCAGTGGACGTTCAAAATGTTTCCATACCTTCCATTTGTTTCACACTTCTATGGTACAATCACACTATGGAAGTTCAGTACCACAGCATGATTTTTCAGTCCCCTTTCATTCCTTGCGAGTGAATACAGATATTCCTCCAAATGTCCTACACTGGCTAAAATTATTTTAACTTGTACAGTGTTGATCAGATGTCTCCAATTCAAAAGAAACCGTGAAATTACCAAAATCACGTACATGAAATCTTTTCCTAATTACAGCTGCAGCCTTCATTTGTATGTCTCCGAGAAGTTTGGAGTTAACACATTTAATGCCTTGTAGTTTCGGGAGAATCCTCCTGTTAGATCATTGCATGAAATATATTTCAGAATAAGGGGTTACCACTGAAAATGCCTTGCTTTTCCATTTGACCCCGAAGGTGCAGGCATTTTCAGATGTTGTTTCAGTAACAAAAGGAGAGACAACTGGCTACCTTGGAGTTTCCTCCAAGATAACTACAGACCAGATCATCTACAGTGTTGCATTTAAACCAGAATCCTGAATTATACAGTAAAATGGTAAGTCTTCTGTTGCATAAAACTCAATTCACTGTGACAATGGCATTACTAATAGCAGAAAAGAAAATGTTTTGAGTGTCTTGTTGATAACCATACATTTAATTAATTGAGATTTTACTTGTACTATACTTAATGTACTTTTTTTCAAAGTATACTTACAGAGGCCAGGACTTTAATAATGCAGCCATATTCAATATATAAATAAATTAAATTTAAGAAGACACAATAGAGCTGCTCCTTTCTTTCTTTGGCCACTTAGTCTCTCAGAACTGTGAATTATATAGAAGTCTCTCATCTGATTCTCTGAATGCTGTGTAACACCTCATGGAAATATGCATTATACACGCTAACTGTTTCAGAGTAAACAATTTAGGAATATCATAGATTTATATACATATATGTATATATACCTATACATGTAAGCATTGCCTGTCTCTCTATATATGCAGCCAATCATCATTTGGCATTTTTTTCTTCTTCACAATGTAAATCCAAGAGGCCAAAGATTCACAGAATTTATAAATAGTCATAAAATATTTTTTTCAGAATTTTTTACATTTATGTTTCTTTACAAATGCCCTAAAATTGTTAAAGTTATCATAGTCCTAGAATACTTATTCCACAAAGAGGTAATCACACTTTTAAAAGACCCTGAATACATGCAGTTTTCAGATATATCACATCTTAAACAAAATTCAGGTATCACCAATGTCAGAAAAGACACTTGGTGAACAGTTTGTTTCTCTGGGACATAAATAAGTTTAGGGTGGTTTTTTTGGCACGTCAATATTTTTCCTACATGTTTGTTTATATTCAGTGCTTCTGCTGTGCTTTTTCTTTTCTTCTTGTCCCCTCGCAATGATGAAAAAGTGATGAAAAGCTGCGGAAAGAACAGAATAACACCAATGGAATTGTCCAAAGAGGATCAGGCTACATGGTTCAGAAAGAAAAGGCAAAATCTGGAGTTCAACTTGCAAGACAAATGTGAATAGGATCAGGAAGAAGGGAGTGAGAAGACAGAATTTAGCACTCTAAAACAGTAAAAGAGGTCAAATGAGAATGATATGGAAGCCACTGAATTTCTACAAAGCAATCATCACTCTCATTTTCATATAAAAATGTATCAGGTTATGTAAACAATCTGAGGTTATCTTAAGTAGTGATTAACTTAACTGGAAAGACATGATAAGAGGAAAATGAGTAAAAGAGATGTAGGATGGTTAAAAGAGAGAAGATAATGAGCTGGAAAACAAATGGTTTACCAGTTTTCCCTGGGACGGTGTGGTATCTGATGCTATATAACATTTTCATGAATAACTCTGACAAAAAAAGAAAAAAAAAAAGAAAAAAAAAAAAGAAATAAATTTGATTTTCTAATTTGCCAATGACACAAAACAGAAAGTCATCATGAAAATGTTCCACAGAAAGACATCAAGATACTAAGGAGTGAAATTAGAGAAAAGTGATGAAGCATATATAAGAAATCACTATCTGGAAAAATTAGAGGAAGAGAAGATCTTGTTAGATTTAATTGATTCATGTTCTTTGCCAAGGGATAGAGAAAAAAACCCCACAAATGCAATCCTTTACTTTACTAACTTTGATTAGTCAAGGTATTTCCAGAAAAGCCAGGCACCTGCTAGTGCCATTGCACAAGAAACTGGTAGGATTATTTTACTACTGTATGATATAGTGGCCATTCATAGTCACTGAAGACAAACTCATACTGAAAGCAGTCAAGACAAATACTAGGATGATTGGGGTGGATCTTACAGGAAGGGATTGATAGAGATTGCCTTGATTAGGGTAGACAGATGAAGATGAAGTTCAAAGAGATGTCTCAAACAATTCAGGAGCCTGTATGAACATCAAGAAGACCCTGCTTGTAGTGCCAGCAAGCTGCTTAGATGGTTTTAAGGGCTTGATAAATGTACACATATAATGTTTGTCTGTGCGATAACATCATATTGGACTCAATGATCTTGAAGATCCTTCCAGTGATGACAGCAGTAACAGAACATAAACTTTAGCACTAATGAAAACAGTGCCTGTATAGGCCTGCAGATTGTCACTGTTTGTTCTTTTTGTGTTTATTAGGTGTGCAACTGCATGGAATTACACATCATGACTAAAACGCTTTCAAAGATATAAAATAACCCTTTCATCTAAACTCTTTGCTTAAAGGAAACTGTAAACTGTAAATCATGATATTTGTTTCTACCAAGGCATGCTCTAATCCCCGAGAAAATGCCATTCCATCACCACCATTAGGGATTTATGGTGGAATAAGAGGAATTTCACTGTAAGAAGTGCTAAATTCAGATTTTTGTTTATCTTGACTGAAATAAATATTTTTTAAATATTTTTTTAAATAATAGTGAAAAAGTAGGAACAGAAAGAATTTTTGGATGCTATAATTTATGAATTCATAGCTGACAGATTGGCTGACAAAGACTGGTGATGGTATGGATAATAGATCTGCTCCCATCTGTGGGGAGAGAAACACTTTGAATGGCAGTTTTGGAATCTCTCTGCTAGACAAAGGTAGTGACAGAATGTTAGAAATATCTGAGGCTAAAGTGGGGAGATGAGCAAGTGAAAGCCTTGTGAGGAGTTATTGTCCTGCTGGTGAGGAAACTAACCACATTCATTTTTTTCTTTTCTCTCTGAAGTGTACAAACTGTCTATGAAAAAGAAATATAAATTGAATGTAAATAAAAGGTATTATTAGACGACTGTTATTCAGAGTATAGGAACTCTGAAGACTGGCATCAAGCACCCTGGTTTTTGCTCTGGGTTTTCTCATAGCAAGTTGCAGTGATGGTGCTCTGCAGATATCAGCCATTCTGACATTATTGCTACTGAGATAATCCTCTCCTGTAAATGGACACTTGAGGACAGTAGTTTCTTACACACACGTACAGGGTTGCTGGGACTTCTCTGCAGACACTCTTGAGTGTGGCATTCAACTCACTTAACATCTGTTC
Organism: Actenoides lindsayi; assembly: GCA_025331215.1. Taxonomy (NCBI): domain Eukaryota; kingdom Metazoa; phylum Chordata; class Aves; order Coraciiformes; family Alcedinidae; genus Actenoides; species Actenoides lindsayi. Next base: position 129,226 of record WTSP01011567.1, read on the forward strand.
TGTAAACAGTTGTCCAGATGAGCCTTGTGTTTTTATCTGTATTACTTTTCACAGCAATGGAGAAAGGAAGAAACCTTATTTCCCCTAGTTTTCTGCTAGAGATTTTGATACCCCATGAGAGGAGCTGGCCAGCAAAATGGAGCTTTGCATTTCAAAACTTAATACATGTACTTAGCCACCAATGATTTAATGCAGCATGTCGTGGTTTGGAGAGTGGGCATACATATTATTTTTTCTTTCATCCCTTCTACATTGCAACCAATCAGCAAAGAAACAAGACAGTTAGCTGTGGACTGCATCAACATAAAACAGAACATCAGAACCTCTTTGGAAGTGTTCAGACTTGTGATATACAAAGCACATACTTTCACTTGTCTGAGAATCAGTTTCTCAATACATAAAGAATGGTTTAAAATATTTATCTCATAAAAAAGACTCTAATGTGGAAAAACTTTCTAGCTCCCACTGTCCCTACAGTTCATTACGTGGTTTTTTAATATTCATAAGTGAAAATATGGGTATGAAAGGACATATTTCTCAAGTTTCTGTAAATAACTGCATCATGAATAATGAAATTTAACTACTTTGAAAATGTCATTATCTTCTTCTAAATCAACTGCAGATTAGAAAATAGATTTTGTTGTTGTTGTTGAAAACAAATAAATAATGCCCTTCTCATTAATATTTTGCCCAGTTCTACTGTTTCAGAAGCAGTGTTGGATGCTTGAAGCATTTGTGTTATAAAATAACATTGCTTCAACTTTCAAGCCTGCAATGATAATAATTAATACTTTCTATCAGTACTTGATATTAATTGCAAGTACCAGTAACATTAGTGACATTGTTAAAAGTTCCTAATCTGCTGCTGAGATAGACAAGATGCACGATTTTGGATCAGAATGCGGTATCATTTAAACCTGGCTTTACTTGCCACCGTTTTTCCTGGCTTCTCCATCAAATGGTGCTTTGTAGAGATTATTTTGGGACCCAAAATGTTAACTATTCATTGGAATCCACTGTACAAACTTAGAAACATGATGAATGGTATTTTAAGCATAAGCATTTAAAACATATCTGTTCTGTGTTTAAATGTCAGAACAAAGCATATTACAGGAAAAACACCTACAAATGCAAAAATGCAATAAACCCACAAAATATGGGTTAAAAATTTCCATATTTGATCTGGATAGCAAAATAGAGAGAGCAAAAACCCCCTACGCATAGCCATAGCTGCCAATTCTGGATCTTCCAAAAAGCAAGGGCAGGATACCAAGTACATGATTCTGCCTTGTGCCAAGCAAGCATCTATGAAAATGTCACCTTTATGCAAGTGAAACACAAAACGAGTAGAATGTGCCCTTAAATGCGAGGGGGAAAATGTTCTGAAAATAAACAAAATGCTTTTTACTGCTAATTAAAACATGAACCAATAAATATTTTCAAAGTTAAATAATACTGTTCCTCTCAAGCTGAGCACCAATCTGCTGGGCTCTAGCCAGGAGAAAATCTTTCCTAGCATAGTTACAAACAACTGATGAGTGGGGTGGAAAACAGAAACATGAATACAACTTTCACAGTAATTCAAACAAAAGGACATGACTTTTAACATATCAGTTAGAGGTTCTTTACCCTTTCCACCTCTTTTGTATAATGGTCAGTACATTGCTGGTGAGATAATGGCCTACAATGGGCAGTCAGATTACTGGAATTAAGATGTCAGTTTCAAAATAAACACCAGTTGGTTCAACAAAGCCTGAAGTTAGGATTATGTCAGGACTAGGAAGACATTTAAAACTCAATTGAAGCAGAATTACTGTTTCTGAACAGAAAACATCTTCTATTTTACTGTAGACTTACTGAACTGCTATTGCTGATTACCTGAAACTGATTGCTAAAACTAGGCTAGGAAGAACTCAAGACCCAATCCTTGCTTTGGATGCAGAATCTGATCAGATCCTCATTTCTTGTCCTCTTGGATTCCATATCTTTGGTTTTTCCACAAACAGTTTTTCACAAGTGGGTCTGTGATTAGAGAAACCGATCCCCAGTTGCTATTACCAACTTTTGTTGCATTGTATACAGATTATGGGATAAAATTCTCAGCAGAGAAGGTATAGCAGGGACAATAATGGTCACTTGAATTATAGAAAGCTAGCTCCCATGATTCTTACTGGCCACTCAGGAATTAAACCATTTCATATGTCCTTAATTACATAAGGTTTTAGCTTAATCTGAGAGTTCTGAAAATTCCGTGAAAAGTTTACACTGAACATGCTCAGACAAATATACAAGTTTCTTTGTTCTCTGTCTTGCATCTATTCTGAGAATAACAAAGAAATTAAAACCCCACAACACACCTACCCCCAATTAAAGTTTTAAAAGAATGGAGAAGGTCTCTATATCTGAACCTTTAAGGAGCACTACATTACACAATCAACTCCATTTGAATCTATTTCTGTCGTACACCATTAAAAAAAAAAACACAACAGTTTATGTTATCCTATTCTTATTATCTCTTTTTGTTTGTTTATTTGTTTGTTTTTCTGGGCTATGTCTGCTAAGGTCCTAAATCATATACATTCATGTCACCTGTGAAACAAAGTGATGTAACGTCCCTAGAAAATGCCAGCTGCCATAGATCTTATAGCAAAATACCCGCCTAAACAGTTTTAATTTAAATGCAGATTCTGTGATTTGCAGGTCCTACTTTTTAATGGGTAGGCCTTTGTGGTAGGTCTAAACTGTTAGAGCTTACATACATGTACACACTTGACCCCCTTGTGCCTCTACACCCCAAAAGGTATACCAGCTATTCTGGACAAATTTATCACATTATATTTTATGTCCATTAGGGCTTAGACTAAACAACCTCAACTAGTGGAGACAATACACTACATTTCCACACATGTTCAACAGAGCAGTATGCTTGCATTATAGCTCAGTCTTCAGAGTGACCGCTGACAGTATTTCGAGTGTCTGAATTTTATAACATCCGTGATGTTTTAGACTACCTACAGTACTTGAAATGTTAAAGTTATTTGATTGATGGCAAAGTTAACAGGAAAGTTATTTCTAAGTTTTATTGCCAGGCATGGGATGAAGGTTTCAGTCCTGTTAAGATATAGGACAGATTTCTGGCAATTACAGATATAAGAATACTCTGGCCACAGGCAATTCTGGCCAAGAATTTACCAACTCTGCCTTCAAGACTATTCTGGACCCTTACCCTGCATCCCAGACTTCCACTCAGTTATTCTGTCTCAGCTGCCTCAGTTTTGCTTCCCTACATCTCTGCTACTCCTTTGTAGGTAGTGTGGGAGTATATATATGTATATTATATATATTTTGAAGCACTTGGATGGTGGGTTTTACAGCACTTGGAAGATAAGTGATGAAAAATACTGTGCAGTATGGGTAGGCAGGTGGTATGGAATTATCAAGAACAGTGAGCGGTAATGATAATAGTGTCACTGGGTGGGTGATGGCACAACACAGGCTGGGGGCCTTGAGCCAACTCATGATTCTGAGTATGTTTCTGGATGTAGCACAACCTCTGCTTTGGTGTGGTTAACAGCATGGGAGACAGTCATACAGGAGTGCTCTGGGAGCTATAATGGATAGAAGAGCATGTGTCCTGCCAAAATATTTGAAAGTGCTATTTATTGCTCCACTCTATTGTAATCTGAATGTGATTAAGGAATGTTAAAATCTCAGTAATCTATTAGTGAGTGAACTAAAAGATAATGCTCACTTCTGCACTACAGTCATTTACATTCCCTTTGTGGTGAATTGTGGCAAGATACAAAAGAGGTTGCATTATATAAGCATAAAATAAAGAACAGTAGAATTTATAGCATATACATTTGTTAAATCCTGCATTAATGAAAACTTCAAACATCCACTGTAGCTGCTGCATGGTAGTAGGGGTAGGCTGAAGATGAAAATGTAGAAGTACACATATGTTATTAGAAAGAGTACTACTCTGCTTCCATCTGCATCCCTTCAAACATACTTAATGGTACTCTTTACCATCTTTTGTATTTAAGCATAGGGCATAGGCAAGAAGATAAATAAGCTTATTGTTCACTCTCCCTGTTTCTTTGCTGGTATATACATTAAATACATTCATGAGCATGGACTAGAACACAAAGCATTACATCACTTCCTATGTAATGCACAGGGAATACTTTAGAATTCCTATATGGCTGTTCCTTATATTGTATGAGTACTTTACCTTTCAGTCCTTTATTTTCTTTTGCACATATTTCATTTCACTCCTTTAAAATAGGGATAAACAGAGGATGAAATGTGATTGGATGGATAAAATAAAAACTGGACATAGGAGGCCAGACTAAATTTTGTGCTTTATAGAATATTTATATGCAGCTTGAAACAAGTAATATGAGAGAACCAGTCCTTTCTGGACTCAAGGAAATATGTTGCAAACATAAGTAAAAGGAAGATTTAAAAATATTTACTTTCCTATAGTTGGTTATATATGTTCTTCATACAGAGACAGAACTATAGAAAAATACACTGGAGGTTATAAAAAGAGACTATACCTGTGATATCAAACTCTTCTAATGCTAAAACTAATATAGTTCTGGCACTGTTAATGCAGCCCCTTTATGCATGTATCATAATGTTTCTTTACTTGAGCCTACCTATTTTTGTACAGTCTCTGCCTCTTCTAATGAATGATTAGTTATTCAATATTTGACTAGCTATTCAAAGTGTGATCTCTCTTTATTTAGTATTGACCAGAGTATTACGGATTTCTTCTTCAGTACTTTGGTATGCTTACTACAGCATCTGAATGCTATAAAAAATTAATGAATTTATCTTCACAAAGCTCTGTGAAGATAGATGGTGTTACTATCCCTACTCTGCAAGTAAGAACCTGAGGCATAGAAAAATTATTGGTTTAACTGAAAAAGATGAGGCTGCTCTGAAATAAATGAATAGGATCATCTAGTCAAAGACTTCATCATAATACTTCTATGCCAAAGTATTAATTGCAGTATTTTAGAAAATACAAAATCTTCAGTTATTTTGATTGATTCGCTGAGAGAACAAACATCCCATGTTTAGAAGAGTTTCTAATAAGAAAAAAACCAAGACAACAACAACAACACAAAACAAAAAACCCACAAACAACAAAAAACCAAAACCAACTAACCAACCAAACAAAAAAACCCAAAACCAGCCAGCCAAAAAAATCCCCAGGACTTTCACATCATGAAGAAAACTTCTTGTACCAGAAGTCAACATAACTCTTTATGGGGACCGACTCTGGTCCATGTATGAATTTAATAACTTCATACCTACTTTTTCACTGAATGCCTGTTTTCAACCCTAATTCTAGAACATGATCAGAGTACTCTGCCTTTGTGTCTCATCCTACTCGTTCTCCTTGCTTTTTCCTCATCACCTCCCAAATTCCACTCCTCCCTTCAGTCCTTCCTTTGAAGTTACCCAGTATCTTCACACTGATCCTTTTGTCCTCTGTAAATGTGTTGCTCATGCTTCTGCTACCTTCCTCCTTTTCTTGGATATATTTCTGTGTATTCTGTGCAAATGCTTACTTGAGTCAGGCCATACCCACCTCTGTCCACACTGCCTGGGAACCAAAAGGTAACAATGCTCAGAGATCTTGAAGGCCAAGTTCTGTCCTCAGTTACCTCAGCTGGAGCAGTAAAGATTAATTTTAAAGGTAGCTTTCCTTTTTGGAGATGGAACTCACAGACGAGAACTCTGCATGTGAACTTAGATTTTTTTCATAGCTTTGTAAGTATTTTAATCTTAAGTAACTTTCAGTGTGTACATCAAATATTTGTTAGGTGTTACTTTTGTCAGGACCATGAGCTTCTCTAGAGTAGAGTATGTGAACAAAAGAACTACAGTAATTTTTTTAACATCAACCAAGTAGGGTACAGGGTTTTTTTCTTCTTTCTACAGATTTTAGAAATAGCAGCTCTATTTTACATATTATTTTTTTGAAAACATACACATGCCTGTATGGACTCACAAATAATTAAATAAAATTATCTTCAAGCAAAACACTGAAATGCCACATTTCCAGTAGAAATTTGGGTAGAGTTCAGGTAGGGTTGCTAAACTTTGGCAAAGCTAGAATATGCTGAAAAAATATTGCTTATAATAGAAAGAATTAAACAACTACAGGTCTGGGGGTATTACCTGGGACAGTGAATCATGCAACTTAAATTACTACATAGAGTTACCCAGGAGTAAAATATTCAGGCAATTCTCAGTCCTCTTTTTTTTTTTATGCTTGAATAGAGCATCTCCTTGCAGAAAATAATACTGGACCTACAGGTTAAGAATTCTAATATTATTATCAAGGCATGGCTTGTTTATAACATTGGAAACTTCATTGTCTTGTATCACATGTTATCAATCTATCTATATCTCATCTTCCATGATAACATTTTCTGATAACAACCTTTTTTCTTCTCTAATTATATTTTAATTAACATTTCCTGCACATTAACTTACTTTGTTATAGATCTTTAAGAATATTTTAATTGTAGGTTTTTTTCATCTTCATTGGTATTTATTCAATGTCAATTACACATTTTATTAAAATTTTTCTCTGTCAAGCCAAACACATTCCTGTCTACTGACTTGATAGACATCTTTTATTGTTGTTAAGGTTTAAACCTTTCAGGAATGAACAATATTTAAGAAACTTAACTGATTAATATTTTCTCAAAGAAATGCTCACATTATATTTTTCTAAAATGAATTAGCTGACTTATGGGCATTGAGAAATCATCTGCCTAAGAAAAAATAAGGTAAAATAATACTTAATTAAAAGTTTCTTTATGGCTGACTTTCCATTCAGTTGCTCCCAACTAGAAAAGATTCATTAAGGAAAGCTACCCATTAGTTTTTAATTTTAATTGACTTGTGAAAATAATCCCTTTACCTCTCTTGATATCTTTCTGACAACCTCCTAATCTCTTCAAACTGTTGGTTAAAAAGTGCACCACTAAATCAGCCTGTCATCAATTTTGTCTCTCACCACAGTGACTCAAAGAGTTGCATCAGTTAGATCATTTAAAGAAACCACAACTTTAGAAAGAACATCTGCTGCTGTAATTTATGATGTATAACATAATCTCACATCCAAATTTGACAGAGTTTGGTAATGTCTTCCAATAATAGGTTGTGAGTGATTCTGTCCTGGGATGCTGTAAAACAAAGTGGCAATAAATTATTGAATGATACAACCACCAATATAATAAGAAAAAGAAAAATAATCAGTCTTTACTTTGAATCCTGACAAATATGATGCCATACAGACTATTTTAAAATGCCTGTTTCAATTTTAAGTATGTTCTGGTTTCTCAGGACATAATTTCCTGAGATTAGTGAATATGAATGAAAGTGCTAAGTGCTGACAATTTGAATTCTCACTTCCTTTAACACTCAAGTGCTAAATATTGCCCAAACTTTTGCTAAAATGTTAAGTATCTATCTTTTTTTTCACTAGTAAATTACCATTGATTTGAAGATCTGACAGCTACAGCCATAGTATAGTAGGAAGAACAGCTAGTATATAGGAGAGGTAAATTCCAAATCAGGAAGAGAAAAAAAACGTCCAAGTTTCATGAGGAAAGAAACTGCTCTATTTCTGAGAGAGACCAAGAGAGTAAGTCAATGTGGGCTAAGTCTGAGCAGAAGCATCAAAAGAGTGGAAATACTGTGGGTAGTGAGTAGTAGTCTGTACTGATACAGTGTATTCTTACATATTTTTGGAAAAAGAACAAGACTCGGAAACAAAAGAATTTCCAGGGACAAATTCGCACTAGAAGTCTATCATTAAGTCAGTTACTTTTGTGACTAAAATTCATTGCATGCTGCTGTGTCTAGATGCACGGTGTACAGGTATTGTAAGAAGAGGAAACTGGGGAGGAGAAGCCTGCAGGAGATCTGCAGAGATAAAGTGGATTGGATAAATTGTCAAGTTGCATTTAGAGAACTGCTATTAGTACCATCTAGCAATGAAAACATTGGTTGCTGTCATGCAATTGCACTGGAATGTGGGTACCTTTTTTGCTAGCTTCCTGTGAGCAGTCTGGTATGGAAAGTTGCTTTTGATGCACATGAACAATAATAATGAGAAGGAAAGGGGCTGGTAGAAAGCAGGTTCACATTTTTTAATGGAAAAGTTATCCACTCAGCAACAAAGGTGGTGAAGTTCCCAGTTTGAAAGTACTTTACAATCAGAGGCCTCATCAAGAGAGTCATTTTCAAAAAAAGCACCACACTCCCTCATTGCAAATGAATAAAAAGCTGAGAAAACAAGCAGAGAATAAAGCCACTCTCAGCCTGGGGTTGGCTCCGTAGTGTGGCCTAAATCAATCCCCATCCTTTTTTATGCAGAGTGCACTTACATGCTGATGTGATGGCACAGTTTTGTACAAGAGGTCCCAGGTTTGGTAACTTAAAAGTGGCTTATACAGTTCTTAAAATACTTTAAAGGAGAAAGCATGTTGTCTGCAATAAATACAACTGTATACTGCAATTACAAAACAACATTTCCTCCCATTAGAAACAGAATATTATTTCTAGTTTTATGTTGTATTGATGTTAAAAAGATTGTATTCTTTTATAGAATCCCGGATCATTACTCAGTTTTATCTTTACAACATTAAATAATGTAAAAATAAATTATGTCTTACCAACATGACCTATGCAGCAGATTGCAAAATCTTCATTTTCCAGGTCTTCATATCCTTAGTACACACTGCCAATAAACCCGTACTATGATTACATTCAATTAAAATTATAAAAAACGTGTATTTTATGTGAAACTAGAAAGTTTTGGTTCCCTTCATTTGCCTCCTCTCTCTTGAGTCTTTTAGGCCTTCCAGCGCTTCACCAAAACACTTTTTTTAAATGACAGTTTAGCGTCTCTCATATTTAAATGTCTCCAAAATTATGCTTGAAGAAAATTACAAAATATTGCAAAGACCGTAACAAAATGGAAACAGTGTCATCACAACTACATGAGTATATTTTGATTTGCATTTCTGCAACTCATTTTAAAAGAAAGTTATCTTTTCAAAATACAAAATAGGTGGCAAATGTCCTAACTAACATGAAGCAGGTAGTAAGTACACTGGTGGATACCATGAATTATCTGTTTTCATCTCCTGTTTCTTCATAGAATGCTATCTTACAGGTAAAAATATAAGAATACAAAGGAATATTACTAGGTGGAATACAAAACTGAGTTTATCATGTTACGCCAAGATTCTGAAATTTACTTTCTAAACAGGATGTGGAAAATTGATTTATCAATTAAGAGACAGGAACTCTAATATAACCTTTCAAAATATTCTAAAATAATCATATTTTAAAATATCCACCTTTTAAATATGACAGTACAGTACCATAACATGACACTCCTACATCATGATTTTGATGATGTATAAAACAGATGATGACAAACATCAACTGCACTGCATGTGTTCCTCATGATGTTCATAAACCTTAGTTTAGGAAAGCAGATATTCAGGAACTGGCAGGGACTGTGTAAACTTGCAGAAATTAATGTACCATAAAAAAAGAACAAACTTTGTTTACTGCTCATGTACTTCTGCTAGTAGAGCTAAAAGATGCATCTATTTTTTGAGATAGTCTGTTGCATCTATTTTTTTGAGATAATCTGTTTTCTGTTTGGAGCTTACAGAATCACACACACCTACACTAGAAAACAATAATCTAGAAGTGAATGCCGGTGCATCACTTTCGTGGCTGGATCACTAGCATGGATATTAGCATTATTATGTTTATCACTACCAAGAAAAACAAACAAACAAAAACCCCAAACTCAAAAAAGCTTCATTACCATAAAAATCTACCATTTATTTACTATTTATATACCTGCTATTGACAAGGACCAAATCACCAAACCCAAATGGCATTTTAAGAATTCTTTCTTTTTAAGAACTTCATACTCACAGAAGTCATAAGGACTATAAATTTCAATCCTAATTTGTACCTCTATTAATCTAACTTTCTATTCTACTGAAGCATAACTTCACTAAGACTAAGGATCAAGCAGCAAAGATCTATTGCTTGAGTGTTATAATCTGTCACTTCTTTCTTCCTTGTCATGGCCCATTTTGAAGATCATGCTGCCTTTCTATACTTGTTGGATATCCATTCCCTAGGCCTCATTTGCTTGGGTGGTTCAAGCTGTCAGGTGCTTAGACTACGGTAGCAATTTTTCAAATTCCCTGAAGCACTCAGCACCCACTTAGGCTTTTAAGCAGATTACTATTTCTGCTTACCTATAAAAGCTTTCTATTCCAGAGCAGATTCTTCATTCAGTCACAGTAGTTAAAAATCCAACTGACTCTAATTTAAGACAATGTAAATAGCAGAATCTGATTATTTACATTCTTTTCAATCTGTATTTTAATACAGAATTACTTATGGTGGTAAAAATAGTGTCATATTTGTGCTAATAAATCAATATTTTATACTTCTATTTTCAAAATGGTAGTTCTAAAAAAATCTGGTCTATGTATGGGCATAAACAAATATTTATTTCAAATTTTCTCATAGAAAATATTGCTGAAATCCCATAACCTATTTCTAACCTATTTCCTAATAAAACTTTTTTCAGAAAACAGCTCTATTTAAAAAATATCAAATAATTTCTAGATAATATTATGTTAGTGTCTGGCCTGGGTGGTCCTGGGAGACATACAAATTAATTGGTGGCATGTGACTGTAATTTCATCTTTCTCTGACATATCAGATATAGATTATTGATGGGGTAATATTTATGGATCAGTGACTCAATGTTATCTTGTAATTCTTGAACAATTGAATTTTGATAGAAAAAAATCTATGTTGAAGCTGACAAGATTAACAAGATATCATTCCTTTACAAAAACAAGGAGTCTATGTCCATCTCTGGAATATACCTCTCCCAGTCAGTTATATGATCTCCTTGTGATACACCTGTCAAGGCTTTCTAAAACCTCGACCCAGGTCAAGACCCAGATGTGCATGAAAGACTGAGATTTATAGGTCATGCTCTTATTCTTGACTGATTCTCAAATCATCTCGTTCTGTTTAGTCTTTGTATATTTCTGGAGGCCAAAATGCTTCTGATACATATTATAACAGAATATTTAACCAGAAGCTAGATACTATGGGTTCTGAGCTCTCTCAAACCTATATTTAAACCTGCTTCTGGTGACCAAGCAGTGTCAGGTGGGACATAATTTATTCCTTATCTCTTCAGCAGCAAAGAGCAGCAAAATGTTTAGAGAGAAAGTAAACAAAGGGACGCATTAATTCACAGAACTGTGATGAAGATTTTCTATTAGAAAAATAGTCTTGATCTGGGGAACTCAGTCCTAATTTTAAAAGGCTGACTTTTTTGTCAGGCACTGACATGGTTCTTTTCTGCCATTATTTTATTGGTGTTTGTGAACATTGCCCTATCATTTTTGGGGATAGGACTGGTAAAGGTTGCTTTGGGATAATTCACAAAGTTATTCTGTTACCTATCTAAAAGGAGTCTATCTGTACAAGAACGAAGTTGAATTTCACCACTGGTTGAGAAAACACAATGGTTTCCCACTTCTTGTCTGTTTATATTGATTTCTATGAGCCTATCTGAGTTTGAGCATGTTTTCAGGGAAAAGCATGGATTTTTTAAAATTTTAATATGAAATCTTCGGTTCTCATCTACCATCTCCAAAGAACAGTTCTCTTTTAAGAAGGCCTTAATAAATGAGTGGGGCAACATTTACAGAGCACCATTTGTGCATTCAGCAGCATCCTCACACTGTCTGTTAAATGGAATTGGCCTTCACTTCTGTTTCTGAATGTGATGAATGGCATCATTCAATAATGTATGTTTGTCAAGTTGCAATCTTGTGCAGTGTTAAGCACAGTGTTAAGCAAAGTTCAGTCTGCATATAAAATATATTCTCTAATTAAAAAAAAAAAAAAAAAAGACAAAAAATGACAGGGAAAAACTTCCATGCAGCTATATATGCTGCATCAAAATTATATATACGCAATATCAAAATTCCTGAGAGGACATTAATTATTTGGAATACTGTTTCACGTTGAGTTTACTGTGCACAAACTGGTGAAAGGAATTGTACCTTGAGATTTAAATTAAAAAAGAAAAGAAACAACCCTTATTCATGCAAAATCCTTCATTACTTACGAAAATGGGCATATTAATGTGTGAGTGAGAAAGCAAATACTATGTATTTATATGTGCTAAATAATAAAAAATTCAGGATATGTATGCACAAATGCCTGCTTAAGGAGGAGGAACCTGTTCTATTCCCAGTTTCAGAAGGCACATGGCATTGTAGTTCCTAATCTAGTAGCCATTTCTGTATTTTTTTTTCTTCCTTAAAGAGGAAAATGACAAGCCATGCACTTTTCAGCAATTCTGTGATTAATCTAATTTCTTCAAAAATATTGAAATAAGACTGTGGTCTTCCTTAATGAGTAATGAGAATTGATCAATACAAATCATAACTGTTTAGGACACATTCACAGTAAACCACAGAAAATAAAAAAGACAATTGATGGCATATTGAGTGGATCAAACTTTATTTGTGCTAAACCTACTCCCTCAGGAGCATTTTCTATTAACGTTGCTTTGTGCAAGTGGTAGAAGTTTTAACCTTGGTGTAGCAGATAAGCCATTGATCTGTCAGCAGACTTTTTTCTACCTCCCACAGTATTGCGCTTCAAAAGTTTGTTTGGAAATGAAACCAAATTCTGTGTTTCCTCTACAGATGGTTGACCTCTTTCAGTTAGTGACTGCATTACTCATTTAAACAATTATACAGGTTGGAATGGTGTAACCTAAATTATTTAGTCTCTGGGTGTTTTTCAGACACCACTGACAGTCCGAGAGGATCCATCTGCTAGTTGTACCTGGATTTGAACTCCACAAGATAACAGAGATTTAGTTAAGAGTTTCAGTTACCATACATTGCTTCATCAGCAAGAACACATACCACAAACAAACTACTCCTAATGGACCCGTAACCTCGCAGGTATCAAAATGTGCAAACAGCAATGATAGTTCCTAGATGAAATATTCAAAATAGTTTTTACTTTATTTGAATAAAAATATCTGGATGCTCCTTCATCATGCAAATCTTAAAAATACCTTTTTTGTTTGTCCCCCACAGGGAGCAATTCAAGTCTACCAAACAGACTAGCAAAATATTATGATAACCTTTTCTATCCTAATTTGTACTGGAGGCTGTGTGTGTGCTAGGATCAACATTAATTACTGTATAACATTTCAGCTGTGTAGTTCATAGAAATGTCAGGGAGTTAGCTAAAGGGGATGTGGGGTCCTGATATCAGTGGGGGGTAAGTGGCCTCAGCCATTGTGCAGCATGTGGATGATGGGAATTTACAAAAATAGAATCCATAACTGAGGTGTTAAAGCTAACTAACCCCAATAAAAAGTTCTCTTTCGCCAGGAAAACCGTCACATAGATAAAGTGTTCACCAGCAATTACTTGCATTTTCTAATAAAATTTAAGTTAATAAAGTCTGGAATCCAACAGTTAGCAAAACAGACTGTAATAATGGTTCTACATAATAAGGGATCTACTTTGTTAAAGTTAATATATCAGTTTGAATTAATGCATTTTAAATTCAGATTCCTTTTGCAGCTTGAATCCAAACTAATTACAGGTTTTAAATTGTCACTAGTAGGAGCTCAGCCAAGGCATATTTCCTCTCTTCTTTAGTTGCACCCTGAGAATTCATGAATCAATTTTTTTCTGGGTCATGACTTTGCCCCGCCAGGAGCAGAGAAAACCCTTCAGTGTGAAGAAAATTTAATGGCAGAGATCCCAGTACAGGCAGAATTTGCACGCAAATGGCTAGGAAGTAAATGACAGGGGAACTTTCCAATGCATGAGAAAGAAACCTTAAAATCATTTGTAGTAATCCAAACAGCAGTGAATTAAGCAAATAGTTTTAAGCACAGCAGTATCCATGTCTGTCTTGGCAATTTAGGATTGTCGGATGATTTAGGAGAGGGCTGCTTTTGCAAGCCTTTTTTTTAAACAGTAGAGGTCACCTTAGTACAAGTCTCTTCTAAAAAAACAGCTCACGACAACAATAAAAAAACCTTTTCTACCAGGATAAATTATGTGCTTCAGAAGTACTCACAACTTCCTTGTAATGTTTTATATCAATTTTAAAAAAACCCTGAAGTATATTGTCGGTTTAATTTCATTGTATTTAGCTATAGGAATTATTCGGCGTGAAAAAAGGATTTTTTTTTGAAGTACATTTACAGTTTTAATCAGTGATCTACACATAGAATTCATTCAAATATCTGAAATTTGGTTTGCATTTTAAGCTTTACAATTATATAAAGATCTGTCAGGCCTACATGGTTTTTTTGTCTTTTATATTTACCATGGGGAAAAATGTGACAAAGTAATTTGTTTCTTGGGAGGAGATTCTTAGACATAAATTGCACCTATCAAAATTCTCTCATCTTCATTAAACAACAAAAAAGGCATTCAAAAGCCTGACAAATCAACAAAAGATTTGGTAAATTAGCATAATATATATCCAGCTTAATATAAATTGACAAAGCTCTTTCTACAGTACTTGTTTTCATGACATGGCTACCTTTTATCAGCATTGTACCTAACATCACCTTGGAAACTGCTTTGTGGAAAAGCTTGGCCAGATACTGAGAATGAAAGTAGAAAATTATTTAATAAATACTTAGAAGATTCTGTACATAGTGAAGGAATTTTTGTAACAATTTGAGACACATCAGAAAGGAATGCTTTGCAAAAAGTCAGGATATTTAAAATATTTAAATATTTCAAAAAGAATTAAGAAAAATGGCACACAATAGCATGCCTTACATGTAAATACATTCTTAAATATGAAATAGTATTTTGTTTACACTACCAGTATTTCTGGATTCAGGCTTTAAGCAGTGTAAAGTAACTGTTTTGGCAATCTTTTCGTCCAGATGACTTTATTTAAAGAATACACATTAAAAAATCTTAGTTAGTATCTCAAGATTATTATATTTATACATTATCACTTCATAAATGAAATGCCTGGGACATTCTTAAATGCTATTTTGCTTCTAAATCACTCTATTAGATTTCCTGCTTGAGTGATTTGTGAAGAAAACATTACATATATATTTTTTTCTGATTACTAAACTGCATTAGACACAAAAGTCTACTTGAAACTAGTTTACAGTTTAAAAACAGGTCTAATAACAGGTGAATGCTGAAAAATATGCAAACAAAATGGCAGACATGAATGACTTCATTTAAGGAATAATTGCTTCTCATCAACCCAAGAAATCATGCAGAAACAGTCCCTGTTTCAGCCAGCCGGGGAGAGACTGGAGAAATCACTCAGGCATGGATTCTAAATGGAAGGTCCACTCCTGGGTCTCTGCCAGGGAACTGCTCCACACACAGATCCAAGCCTAGAGACAATAGTCCTTAGAATCACAGTTCACCATAACAGATAATTATACAGCAAGTAAAACAATAAGGTATTTTGGCCTTTCAACAGATAGACTAATTGTGGACTATGCAGTTCTGCCTGGGAGGCATAAAACACACCCCTCTGTGAGTCATTTTATTGTGGTGAGGAGTGGCATGAATTTTGTGGAAAGGGATTTTAGGAACTGGTGAGTTCCATATGTTGTTTTTTTGCTGTATGTCTCGGGCACATAGCCAGAGTTTCTATGCACACAGCTAGAAGCTTTAAAAAAAAAAATTCTTACCACTTGCCCATTTAAATGTTTCAAGGAACATTTACATTTTTTTTTTCTCCAGCAAAGTCGGTAACTGTAATTATTTTCCTCATTTAAACATAATAACAGTTCAACTTGGATAAGGTGGAAATAATTATATTGGTCTTTTCAAAGGAAAAATATGTTAAGATTATATATTTTATGTATGGTTTTCATATTGATGAATTCATAACGCTGGGCTAAAATATTTTCTGGAACTATTGTATACCATTTGTTTTCTGGATATTTGTAGAGACAAAAAAATCAAGGAAGGAAATACATGTAGTTCAAGACAGAGCAGCTTTTAAATGTGTCACACTGTTTTATGCTCAGCCAGTTCTTTCTCTTCTTCTTAAAAAGATGACAAGCAAGTAAACTCTTTTCTAGCAAATACAAGTGTTAGTTCTTGGATGCCATGCAAAGAGCGCAAATGCATAAGAAGGCTGACCTCCTGCACTAGGAAACAAGTACTCTATCTCTGCAATTTGTGCAGCCCCACTGCCAGCCAATTAACTCGAAGTTGAGTTTTGACTCAAACTCATGACCCTTCAATCCCCACAGTCATGTGTTACATCTGGTATCATTGAATTAGTCCTTCCATTTTGTCGTCTTTTTGTTTTGTTTTGGTTTTTTGTTTTTTTGGGTTTTTTTTTTTGTTTTTTTGGGGTTTTTTTTGTGGTTTTTTGTTTTTGTTTTCTTTTTTTCTTTAAAAAAAAAAAAAAGTCCACTTTCTTTCTGCCAATTTTTTTTTCCTAACTCCTAATGATGATTCAAGAAGCTTTGTACACTCTCTGCATATTTGTTTGTTTTTGAGTAGAGCTCCCTTGGAAAAAATCTGGCATACATTTTTCTTTTCTAAGAATACCATTCAATTCTGCATTTCATGATACCCTTTTTTCCTGTTCTGTACTATAATGGTGACCATTACATCATGTACCCTGAGGGCTGTGCTTAAAAAGAGAAAGGATGGTGAAATTAGCAAAAATAAAAGGAACTCCCTGACTTGAATTCACAAACTGTGCTTGTTTTTGTTAAACAGAACAAAATCTGCAGTGACGGTAGCAAGTTCAATAACGTGTAGTGCATACGTTTTTCTCTCAGCTACAAAGCACCTTCCTTAAGAAACACTTTTGAAATATTCAATGTAAACTACTGAAGATACTCATATTAAGTAGTACTCCCCAAGCTGTGAGTACATTTCTTGATTTATTTTTAGTGTTTTTCAATGGAGTACAATTTATTATCTGGAACCTGTTTTCCTCACAATTGTTTCTAAAATTCTGTTTTAAGAATTCTAATGAAAGGAAAAAGGCAGTTATTTATTTCACTTTTTCAGATGTCAGACCTGATGAATTAGGCAGAGTTGAAAATATGTATCTTAGACATTTTTATTCAGTATTGCTTTTCTAAGAATCTTACTTATGGTATCAAAGTACAGCGAATGGTATCTGCGGTTGGTAAAGGTAGATAATTCCAACGGTGAATATGTAATCAGTCTTTCGGGGCTTAAATTTTTTTTTTTTTTTCTCCTAATGTCTACACAGGATTTCCTCTCTCAGCTATTGTATGTGCACTGTTTCACCTTTATGTCAGTATACCTCCATGTAAGTCTTCCCCGTGCCTTTTGAAATTAGTGGAATATATCATTCCTCATATATACATGTGTGTGTATGTGTATCCAAAATAAATGGGAAAATGAATATTCTGATGCCAACAGAAAAATCTAGTGTGGTAAGAGTGGTTATATTTCAAATGCTTTTGTGCATTTATAAATTATTTTTGTGACTGATATATACAAGTACGATAACGTCATTGTATCATACACAGTAAGCTTTTAACTATCAGTGAAAAACAAATGATACATTATTATTGAATGATGTGATAATTAAATATAAAAGCAGTTGAGCGCCCTATCAGTTTCCTCTTAATATTTTGCTGGTACGAATGTTTTTCTGACTTCTAAATCACACATTTGCTAAAATGAGCTCTGCTATATATCAGTTTGAACACAGGCACAATGTGTCTCAGTCAGATTCATAAAACAGATAGTTGAACCAGAGTTTGACTTTTGACATCAACAATCTGACTTCAATATTTCTCCACAAAAAGAGACTTCTGACTCTCATCGCTGTTTCAGTGTGATGGATAGCTTTTCAGCTGCTGACAGCAGTGAATGTAATAAATGTAATCATCCACACTGGGGGCTGAATATTTCTATTTTATAAGTTTTCCATCTTGTGCATTACAAATGACAAAGTAACACCTGCAGTATTACAGTCACTCCTTTTCTACACAACTAAAATACAGAAATATTATTATAAGTTGTCTATGTATTAGTACTTCAGTGCTAAATAAGCTTTTAATTACCTACATTTATTTTCTCCTCTGAGAAACACTTGCAGAAACAGAGCTTAATTTGAGCTCTGTTTGACTTCTCTGATCATCTGGGTTTTCATTGTCATGGCTTCATAATAATTTAATGTCATATATAATGACATAAAACCAGGAAAAAGCAAAGAAGCTGCCAATCTGAACTGATCTAAGTGTTCACTAGTATAAGCATAGAAAAGCCTGATTTGTTTGTGCCAACAACATTCAGCATGGTTTGTAACTGGGCTAGTGTTCCCTTGCCATTTCTTTTTCAAATAGTCTTTCAGTGTACAGTGTAGCTGCTTAATCAGCGTGTTTTATCTACCACAATTAACAAAATGAGTGAATGTATATATTGGCAATACATTAAAAAGTATTAAAATTATGTTTACCATTTAGTTAGCTAAACATTTTACCATCCTGTTTTTTCACTTGCCTCATGTATAAGCAACTATTATTATGTTTGCAACTAAAAGTGTATAGCTGGACCACATGCATATTTCAAAATTAGTTCTAAACTTTCATTAAATAGCTTTATAGAGAAATATCTTTTGTTAATGAAAAACTTATTTGGAAGCATATAAAGCCATGGTTTGCATTTTCCCCAGTCTCTGAAAGCAGTGACTTATCTTACTTTACATCTAATTAAAAGTTTATGGAGATGCAATGGATTTTTGTGCAAATTAGAACTAATTAGAGTTATTAAGAAGCCATGAAAAGAAGGATTTGAGAAATAGTGAGAAATATTATTTAAACCCTAATGGAATTCAGTGAAACCCACAGGTCTATTACAGGCCCCTGATTTGCCAGGATCACTGCAGGGAATCTAACATTAATAAGCACACTGGTAATTAAATCATTTGTTACTTTGTCTGTAATGTTGTAATGTTTCACTGATACTCTGTCAGAGCTCTTTGTGCAGATCAGAGCTAATCAAAGGTAATCAATTTTCAGCATTTGAAAAATCTGTAAATGATTATACATTCATCAGATCATTTAGTGGAGTGCAAGGAAAGTGCAATGCAATTAATCTTCCTGCATGAGGAGGAATTACCACCACAGAATTCAACAGTTATAATTAATTTCATTGTCTTGCTGTGAATTTTGATTGCTTTTCTTTGGACTGTATAGTACAAATGATGATTCATTGCAAAGTATTTGCAAAGCAAACACACCAGTGTGCTATGCAAATTAAAGTAGCTGTATAACAGATAGGTTTCAAACTTCCTATTTACTCAGGGTTGTTGAGTACTAATTTGCCAAATAATTGCTTGTTAACTTTATACACTCTTCTTCTGAATATTGAGATTGGTAACCAATATAAATAGAAAGCACATGCTGTTTGATATCTCATGGTAAGTACTCAAAATACTAGTTAGCACTTAAACTTGCCCTCAACTAGAAAAACATAACTTGCAACATATTTTTTAAAAAACATCATCCTACTTTCTTTAATATTTTAATTCTTTTTTTTTTAGTGTGAAAACTAATGAAATACAAAAAAATGTGAGGCTTTAACATAAACAGACATATAAGCTTAAGTCAAACAAAATATTAATTTGCCATTATCCCTTTAATATTAATTTTTCTGCATTGTCATTACATATTAAGTAGCTTTTTCAGGATATTACCAAAATATAGTAGGCACTACAGACACATTTAGAAAAGCAGTCTATGCCCCAAATACCAAACTGTCAAAAATAAATGTTGTGCTCAATGTTCCCATACCAAACCAGAGCCTACTTAAAGTGACTGGAGTGCTGAGTAGACACATATGCCGCTGTAGATTCAGTCACAGGGCTGGAATCCAATTTTAGACTTTGGTACAAAACTAGATGCTACAAAATAAACATGATTTGCTCATTGTTAGTAAAATATTAACAGAGGAGAGGTGTTTGGATTTGAGAAATGTCAAAATTTCATTGTAAAAGCACCAAATAGTTTCAAAACGTGTTGAATTGAGCTCTGCAGAGGGGAATATGGGAGTAAGCATCTAGGTAGAAGTGGTAAGAATGTGTAGTTGCAGGCTATATCTTTAATATGCCACTTGATTACTAAATAATTTCAATTTTATTTTAAAAGCCGTAATACATAACATATATTGGGAATTATCAGTGAATGTCTAGTTAATCGTTACTGGCAGCAGTATACATTAGATACTGCTTAATTTATAACCATCTTGAAGTTTTAATTAAAAAGGTAGAACACTTCAATCCTGCATTGTTTTGGTCTGTACAGATTAGGTCTGGTAGTAGTAATCATGTGTGTTATCATGTACATATGTGTATGCATGCATATATGTTTATGTAGCATGTAGGTACATAAGTATTCTTTAAAAGCCAGTTATTCTATTGCTAAATGCTGTCTTTATGGCAAGTAATACATGATGTATTTAAAATAAAATGAAAACATTTCCATGAGGATGGAATGGCAGTCTCCCTTCAATATTAAATAGTAAAACTTAAACACTGTACAGCTAATTAGCATAAGATACTAACAGAGGACAGAATGGGAGATGTGCAGATTTGAGAAGTGCCAAAATGTGGCGCTTGAAATACTGATTGTGTAAGTACTTCTGAGAGCCCTGGAAAATTCTTAGAATGAAAGTACACAGAAGCTTAAGGAGTTTGAACTCATGTCTTCATTTCAACCTACTTGGCCATGACTAAGTCAATAGGCTGAGCCTGACTCAGTGCTTACAGTCCACAGCTGAATTTGCATCCTTTTTATACCAATGAAAACTAAAACAAAGACAAATCTTAAAATTTATAGTACAACAACTGTGCTTTGCATGCACTTAAGGAGTTAATGCTGTTACTGCTTTAAGAAATGTTTGGCTTTTATATGTCATCAATAGTTTTACCACCTAAAAACCAGCAAAGTGCACAACTCAAAATGGCTGGAAAACAATGTTATCCAATCCAGATCAGAGCTCTACAGACCATACATTTCTTTATGTCACATTTGTTCCAGGATTTTCCTTTAAGGAAGTCACAAGAAAAGGTCAAAGAGGTGAAATGGGGAAAAAGTAATATAAAATGTAGTTTGTCACAAACTCACACATGCATATTCTACATCCCAGTACATACACACAGATGCTTTCACCCGCATCATCTCATAAGAGAAAAACTGCTTCTTCATTAGCATTCTTAATTTTTTCTGACTCTGTGAATGACTTCAAATAGTTAAGATCTACACGCAGTGAAGAGTTGGAGTATAGTCAATTTAGTATTCCTTGAAGGACATTCCCAAAATGCACACTGACATCTCACTGTCCCTATTCAGTTCAGTTTTTCTTTGTCATCATGACCTCTGTAACACCACAGAAACCTGCAGTCATATACCCCATTCTATGTTCCAAGCAGTTTAGCTTGTCTGAATTGCACTATGTTCAGTTTTTGTAAGTAAAATATCCCATACTTAAGTTCATTTTTTATTATTTTGTTTTTACTTTTACTTCTTTCAATGATCTTTTATTGTTTAAAGTCTAGATTTCTGCCAAGTTTGTGAACCGCACTTGTCAGAGTATTGCCCACAATTCTGGGTTCCTTTGTTGAAGCTGTAGAAATAAAATGAATAGTATAAAAGCTTGATGGCATCTGTGGATAGGAAACTCATTAAAAACCTCAGCTTTCTGCATTATTTCCAACCACATTGCCCTGTGGGATTTCAAGGTCTTGCAGGATGAAACCAGCAGGACTCATTACTTCTAAAACAATGTTTAGAGTTCTATTGGTGGTGGAATGTTCTGCCAGTCAGGTAAAAAACCTAGGTCTTTATCCTTCCTGGGACAATACCAGGCAGCTCAGAAACTGCTTGGAAAAGTCATGCCTTTGAATGCAACTGCAGGTGTTGCTCCTCAAAGACTGTTGGTACCCTCCTATGCACCCTTCAAAGGAATAATAGAAAATTCACTTTGGGATTCAAATGAAGTCTAAGAAAAATTGAAATAATAGGAACAAACTTTTGAGACTTCCTACATTTTTCCCACGAACCTATGGACCATGACTAATACCCTGAGGGCAAAAAAACATCCTTTTTCCCTCTTACATAGGCATAGAATTCATGGTTGTCAGATAAATAAGCTTCATGACCTCACCTTGTTTAAGGCTACCACTCAATTACCAGCAAAGACCAGTCACCACAGTGAGAAAAGAGATGG
Organism: Actenoides lindsayi; assembly: GCA_025331215.1. Lineage (NCBI taxonomy): Eukaryota > Metazoa > Chordata > Aves > Coraciiformes > Alcedinidae > Actenoides > Actenoides lindsayi. The sequence goes on from WTSP01011567.1 coordinate 151,587, forward strand.
CATTCTGATTGCTCACATTAATTAGCAATAGTTCAAAATTTATATCATTAAAGAATAATAAAGAATTATATGAACTTTCTTCAAAACAAATAAATTAAAAACATTTAGCAAAATGGAATTATCCTGAGTATAACTTATCTCACTTTTTCTGTGTAATAAGATACAATTATGAGTATATTCTTGAATATATGATAGAAACAGTAAGGACCTTGCAAGTGTGGAAGTGATTTAGATGCTTAGAGTAGTATCATAACTTTAGCACAGATTTGTCAAGTAACTTATCCATAATGCCTGAAAAATTCAACCATGTTACAAAATGTCTAAGGTGATAATAATTAATAAATTGTGTACATTGGCATATATACCTATTTGTTAAAAAGTATAAATCTTGATTACGTATTGAAATACTATTTTAAAATCCAAGGCAGCAGTTATGTATAACAATGTGAATTGTCTAAAATGTAAACAATTGTACATGGAAAACTTAACTTACAGATGAGATACAAACTTTTGCACCTGAGCAAACATGTTTTAAGGAAAAATTGTTTAAGCCACCAATTTTCCTTATAGATGATCAGGTCACATAGAAATCACATTCCTGTAATTCACAAAGCAACAAGATAGGGTGACACTTATAAAGGCAGAAGAGAGCAGAAGAATATCCTTTTTGTATTTAAGAATTAGATTCCTTTCAACAGTAACAGTAATGACAAACAGCTAGGTTACCAACACAGAAACTGTAGAGATGTTCTCTTTCTGAACAAGGTTGCCAACAATAGACTTAGCACCACACCAGTTAATGGATAAGTTGCAGTATGTAAACATGTTAGATCCAAGGAATTAGAAAGAATTATTTTTTTCTTTTTTTTTTTTAATTCTCATCAGCTTTCAAGATGATTATGACAAAAAAAAATGGTAGTAAAAGCATCCTTTCTTTTTGTTTTTCTTCTCTTTTTGTGAACCTATGGCAACTCCAAGAGTTCTCCATAACATCTCACTAGAGCAGATATTTTGAATTTCTAAGGCATTTTGTTTCTATAAAAAACTTCATCAAAAATTCTATCTGTAAACTGCAAGATTATTTCCTTACAATTTAGAGTCGTATACTCAATACAAATGCATCTAAATGTGGCACATATTCTGTGAGGTTTATTTACTTAGAATATGAAGTTCTTTCTTTTACATACATTTACATTAGAAATAGGAAACCATGGCATTATTTCTGGTGGTAAATGAGGGGACTGAAGACTATTGGATGAAAACAAATGATGCCCTTCAAAAGAAGATACAGTTGGGAGCTTTGTGTAATTGTTTCTGCATTACTGCTCCCATAGGACCAGCTGAAGAGATTACCATCCCCAGCCAACCCCCAACTGTTTGTTGCCATCTTCTTGCCAGAGAACACTGCCTTGCCAGATCCACTAGTTAAATTGCTTGTGTGATCGCTCCCTAATTTATTTCAAAGTGAGTTGGGTTAGCAAAGCAGGCAAGCAAAAAAGATCTATTATTTCAATGGTTTATGCTGGCTCATTTTAATTTTAATAGCCTAGAAAGCAATCTCAGCATCAGCTCAGCCAGGAAAACTAAGTGGATGGCATCTACTGAAAGCAGTCTGGGGTTGGTAAACCTCAGCTTACAGAACTGCAACTAAGAGAGGAAAGAGGACTGCACCATGCAGATTTAAACCAAGGTCAAGTAAAACATTTGAGCACCCATGTAACCTAAGGCACATGGATCATCCTTCTGTTTTAAATGTGGCTACTAATAAGCTATTAGTTAAGACTATTGTTATTTTATTGTGGAAAGCAGAAGTCATAGGTTGAGGGGTTTTTTTAATATAATTTTATATATGAAAATTTGGTATCTTGTCTTCATACATCTTCTAAGCTTGCACTTCAGTCAATGGAAGAGGTACCACCTGCAGGAGGGTGATTACCCCAGCTATCAAGAAAGGCAGTGTGAGCTGCATTGGGAAGATGTTCATCACAGAGAAAAGCTATCACGTAGTTTAGAATATACATCCATCTCCTAGGCTGCTGCATTTAGGTGAACTGAATCCTATCCTATCCTCAATCTGTACCTCATCAAGTGGGCCTGATACCCATAACTACATCATTTATTGAACAAACAGTCTTAAATGGGACAATCACCTTTACTGGTGTCATTTATATCCTAACCATCCATTTTGGAAAAAGTATATAAAACATCTAATCTGCATTTAGAATTGGAAATCGGTATTTTGTAAATATTTTTTTTTATATATTACTGCCATCACTTCTTACTTTAACTTCCATTAATTCTGTAGCTTCCTTGGCTTCAAATAAACTTTAAGATTGTATTTAACTTTTCTAATAAATGCACACAGTCATGCAAATAAGACATAAAAATTTCCTTGGATTAGCTGTATAGATATATGTAAATTAACTACATAGATCTCTTTATATATTGTGGCCTAAGAAAATGGATATTTTGAGAAATATAAAAAAGGAATGAACTGCATATGGTAAAGTAAAACACTTTTTACAGGCTGAGTTTGAAATTTACCTTCCAGGTTTATATAAAAATATATTGTCAGAAAAGATTCAAACTTTCTACAACTTTTAGAAGTCTTTGTTCAGACTCAGTGTACAAAGGTTTAAATGTTTTCTATAATCTTAGAAATTCCTTTCACAATTGTAAATGAACCTATATTTATATAGTACAATTCTCCAAAGTGCTTAAGTCACTTATAGCTCAAATTCAGTAAGTTCAAGACCTGTTTTTTGCCAGTTAGTTATCAAGTACTCAAGTGAAGAGTGAATTGAAAGCTTTTCAACAAGTAATTGGAAATATATAACATATTACAACTGGACAAAGATGACTTCACAAAAATCATCCCTCTTTTGGCAATGTGCATTTGACTTGACTTTTTCTCAATTATTTCCTGCACATCCTCTTGATAAAGGGTAAGAGCTGTGCAAAAATGGTTAAAATTGTTAACAATGGTTGTTTACTCACCAGTGGTACTATCATAGCCAGTGTTTGAGGTAGGTAGTGTTTGAGGTTTCATTGTTTCACCATCTACATTACCAGACTAAAGAATTGGAGCCCAAATTCAACTAGTGAGTTTAACAATGGCAGGGAGAGGGTAAGTGACCATAGGAGTTGTCACAGTTTAGGGTCAGGGCAGCCCCTTAGACCTGTAACAGATGCTCTGTGTCAACCTCCCTCCCTCCCCAAAGGGGAAAAGGAATAAGGGATTGAGACTTAGCAGTTAGAAAAGGAAACTAGAACAGCTTTAATGAAAATGAAAATAATAATAATAAAAATGGAATATATACAAATATATACAAAACCAGTATCGAACCCAACCCCCCTGATGGTAATTACATCA
>WTSP01011569.1:14293-54368 GCA_025331215.1 Actenoides lindsayi
AATATGTTATTTCTATATTATTATTGTTGTTATGTGTATTTTGTGGACTTAGCCAGCATTTGGTGCTTTAAACTTGAGAGGGTGATGAATTTGTCTAAAGAACTGAGTGGAGTGTGTGCTGCTTTTCAGTCCATTCCCGTTGTCTGCATAGACAAGATGTCACTGTTGTCTTCACCAGTCGTAAATATTCTCTTTAGTTTCATGCCTGATCTTCAGGTGTTTCTTCATAAGAATTTGGATTTGGTTATGCCAGTGGAACTCATATTTTTGTACAAAAATCATCTGTAATAGTGCTTCATAGTTTGCTTTTTGCATATTCAACAGGTTCCTTTTATTGAGCCAAATAGTTAAATCCTACAGGATGAGATCTGGGGAACCAAAAGGTAGTTTCTGGGGTATGCTTTGGAAATCTAAATTGTGAGGCTTTTTTACCGATGTGTTGAGTAAGGTCTTCAGTAATCCTGTAGCAGCAGTGCTGTGGTGCATGTGTCGCTGGAAAATCCAGCAGCAGAAATGTCAGGCCACAGAGAGACCAGTTCTCCTGCTGAGATCTGTAGTGGATCCAGTATCTGCTATGGGCTGGACGCAGAGCAGCATTTCCAGCATGTGCAGACCAGTGACTGTGCATGGAGGGACTACTGCAAACCTGTGCATTTTAGCTCCTGTTTCACTTCAGCAGCCTGAGCTCTGAAATCTCCTAGGGTGTCTGCTGCGTTGGCACTCTGACTGTGAGCTTGAGTCTCGTTGGACCCTGTCCTACCTCTGACTTCCCCACCCTCACTTTTTTTCTATCCACTGAACGATTTAGAAGGATGTTGTGGGGAACTGTTGTGAGGCCTTCCAGAAGTCCAAACGGGTGACATCTATAGCTCTTCCCTTGTCCTCTGGTGTAGTCACTCCATCATAGAAAGCCACTAGGTTGGTCAGGCAGGACTTGCCTTTGGTGGAGCAATGCAGGATGTCTCGAATCGCCTTCCTGTCCTCCATGTGCCTTAGCATAGCTTCCAGGGGCATCTGTTCCACGGTCATACCAGGCACGCAGTTGGTTTGCTTGGACTGCAGAATGCATCTGTAGTTCCTCCTGCCCTCAGCTGAATATCTTTACTACCGAGGTGAGCTTGCGTGAACTCCTAGTCAGTCTGACTTGAGGGAGAGCAGGCTCCTCGTGAAGGACCACTGTGAGCAGCAGTTGCATTAGGAGCTGCTGAGCTGTAGCTGTGGAGATGTATCTTTTGCCCTGCAAAGGCCATCCCGGAGCAGTTAAAAGCACTCTACCGTGCTTGTGTGAGAAGGGTTTCGTATGTGCTCACCGCTGGAGCTTAGGGCAGTGCTTGGGGTGGGACTGGAGCTAACTTGTGGCAGTAGCAAGCCCTTTGTTGTGTTGCTTTTCTGGAGCAAACAGAAATGAATAGCGTTACAGAATTGCTTTTGTTTGTTACTCAGATTAAGTCCTGAGCCTGGTAATCTGCTGTCCTGCAATCCACGTGGCGATTTATGCCTGTGAAAGGTTGTGCAGCAGTCTGCCAAGTCAGGCACTGGGGTTGGGAAGTGCAGGAACACGAGGGATATTCCCACAGCTTGACCCTGGCATGGCCACTTGCCACAGCTCCTCGTCAGTGCTCTCTGGATTACCCCACCGCGGCCAGCACCGTGCTGAGGAGAGGGGTGGTTAGGACAACTGGCCAACATAGCTGGCAGCAAAACTGGTGCCATTAACAACGTGGTCCTTGTGCTTGCTGCTGGGCAGAGCTCCTCCAGGGAGCGCGGCTCGTGACGTCTCCCAGCGCCACGTGGATTGACACAGGACTCTGGGACAATGCTGCTGTGTTCCTTGGGAGCATCGCAGCTCCGGTGCTCTGGAGGAATGCAGCGTTTGGTCCAGCCGTGCTCTGCCTGCTGGCTTTAGAGCCGAGCACGGCGGGGTCTGGTGGTAGCACAGCAGCAAAATCTGGTGGGACAATCGTTAGTCCTGCCCTTGCAAGGCATCTGTGGGGGGAATGGAGTTTAAAAAGCCAGTTTTCATTGTCAGCTGGGGTTAAGCAGCTTTCTTGGTCAGTAGATGCAGGTGCAGGTCAGCCCCTTGTCCCGTCATAATGAAATTTCCAGTAAGTAATTTTAAATTGTAATGTCCAATTTAATTGTAAAATCCATAAATATGATAAAACAGTGCTTCTCCTGGATGGTGTTCAGCTGTTCTCAGGCTGCTGGCCAGGGGTAATTTTCTTGGCCCGTGCACATTTATGAATGCGAATCTTGGGAATAAAAGTGAAGAAACTATTTTTCAGCTGTTTGTAGTATACTTTTTGTTTATATTTTAAAGCCCTTGTTTGTTATAAGCCTGCCCTTGTAACCCACTGACTTTGTGGGACTCCTGAAAGGGCTTTTAGATTTGCTTTTAGAAGCACCTTTTCAAAGGTCATTTCTTCCCCATCCCCTTCTTTCTCTCCATAAAAACGTGAAGCTTGAGTAACTTCTGAGATCTTAGGGAGTGAACAATCCACGGGACATATTTTGTATCAAACTGTGGCCTTTTCAGTGCCCTACACAAATAGTGTTAGTGGCTAATATGTAATAGGTGGCCTGCTGGCTGTGGCAGGGCTTTTAGGAGCTCCCATCATGTAAGAAACACAGCTTTTGATAAAGGTAAGAGCGAGGTCGACGTGGGCAGCTGCAGTTCAGGAGATGTGGCTTTTCTTCTTGCCTCTGCCTCTCGTCTTTGCACAAAAACACAAGAATTCACTGCAAATGGAGCTCTCCTTATGACTGCAGCTATTAAGATGGAGGCAGTCCTTGTTTTTGTAAAGAATCTTGGGATTCCAGTTCAGAGGAATTAGTGTACTTAAGGAGGTGATTTGTAAGAATTGGTTAGCAGCCACTTACTGAACAACATGCTGTTTGAAAACAGTTTCACTCGAATCAAAAACATCTTGAGTTCAACAGAAACGTTAGTGGGGAAAATTGCAAGAAATGAGTTGGCTTTCATTTCCAAACTTTGTTTCAGAAACGTCAAAACATTGCATTTCGTTTGCTTCATTTGAACATAAATTTTAATTTAGCAGGATGTTTAATATTTCATAGATTTTCTTTAATACTGCATACTCCAAAAAAAAAAAAAAGAAAGGTAGTATCATACTGAAATAATTTGGCGTTGCAAAAATAAACATGAATATTAATGTGAATTCTTCTGACTTTTCATTTTTTGAGGAGTGTTTACAACCAAAATTGAGACCAGTTGGCAAAATACTGATATTTTCTTGGGGTTTCCTGAATATTGGAATTGACTACATTCTGTTTTCTAACTCTAGAGTTGTGCAGTTTTTACATCAGATATGTGACATTTTTCATGCATTTTTTTTTTCTTGTATTTTTGTTGTTAAAAGTGAAACATTTTGAGGAAAAGGGCATATGGGAAATGTGTGTTGGCATTCTGAAAATACTTCTTTTACTGAACTTGAGGAGCTTTCTGTCTTTTTTGTTTGTTATGCTGAATCTTAGAATGGATTTTTCCTAGTATTTAAAAATAACAAAAGAGTAACCAATTTACTGATTATTTCTGCTATAGTAGATTTGTCTACTCTTGTTTTACTCTTGACTTTAAACCTGTGAACAGCTATATTAAAATATGCAACAAAACCAACATAAAATAAATATGCGTATGGCTTAGATAATGGACTCTCAAATATATTATTTACACAGATTGTCCATGATGTTATCGTGTTATATAAAAAAAAAGGGAAGAGTCAGGGAAAAAAAAGTGGTTTTGCTTTAATATTTGCTTTTTTCAGTTTAATATGAAATATTTATTGTAACAAGCTTCTTGCAAAAATTCTGCCCCCAGAAGCCAAATTGTATCAGCAGATATTCAGTTGCCTTCTATTAATATCAGAGGGTAGTTAGGTACAGTGGACCAGCATATCCCCGCTGCTCTGAAAATCACATCGCTGTGGCGAACTCCTCCAGTTTCTCATTAGTTGCTGAGCAGTGGGAACTGGTCCTGTCTGCGCATTTTGACCTGCAGAAGAGGACAGGCAGTGCCAGTGCATGATTTGAGTGCACCAGACCATTTCTCCTGTGGGATTCCTTTTTGATGAAGGGCGATTTGTTTTCGGGCGCGTTAGAATATGTTTTGTCATCTCTCCCGGTGGAAGGTTGCCAAATTTCACAGGCAGGCACATTAAGGCTTGAGGCATAGGATGTGATCAGTGAACCCAGCAGTTGTGAATCCCGGGGCAACTTGGACATGGCAGAGGTGGTGCGTGCCAGTAAATATGGTGCACTCAAGATACATTGGGCTTTTTGTGCGTGTGCAGAATCAGCCTAAGTAGGTCTGACGTTTCCCAAATGCGTTGAGCTTCTGGCTCACATGCTGTTGAGTAGGTGTGCACGTGCAAAGGGCATAGCAGATTGCTGGATGCCCAATTGGGATGGTTTCCTTAGCAGAAGAGGAGGTTGCATCTGGAGAAGCTACATGTATTGTAGCCTGCTCTCCATAAATAGGTTTGAAAATGGAGGGGGAGTGCAGGAATGAAGAGATGCACTAACTTTCCTTTCTTTTGGGCGCTTGAAAGAGTTCAGTGAGAACTGTTTTGAATAGAGGAAGTCGCAAAACAAAGGCTGGAAACTCGGGTCTCTGGTCCCACAGGCTGGAGAATAAAGGTTAGAGAGGATTTAGGATTCACCCTTTCCTATGTTCCTCTCTTCCTTTCCTTGCGTCGTGTTGGTTTCTAGGTACCCACCTGGTGGAAGAATTTGCATAGCCTGGATCCCTGGCTTGCATGTTGGAGTTGTTGGCACAGGAATCTGTACCTGCAGACATACGTGAGTGATAGGGTTTCTGTTTATGTTTGCAAAGCACCCAGTGCATTCACAAGGCTGTTCAAATTGTCACAACAAATTCCTGGTTAGGTTGTGTAATGTCATGTGGCTTCTTGCTTCTACCAAATTCGCAGTTCTCTGACCAGGAATGAAAGAAAATGGCCATATCAGCCCTAGGTGATGCTTGGAGCCCACGTGGCACTTATCTGTCATGCAGATGGGTTTCAGATGTCATAGTGAGTAGATTAAAAGTCAGCTTGGCTTTCTGAGCTTTTGTGGTTGCTGTATCCTGCATTGTTTACATTACAGAATTCTGGCAGACCTTTCTCTTTTGATGTTATTAATATCAGAGCAGGAATTTATATTGCAGGCATGGTCTTCTAGTCCGACTGACAGGCTTGACCGTGGGCTTCTGGGCACCTCTGCTGCCTTTGCAGTGGAGGCAGCCCTGAGCCTTCCCATGGGAGTTGGACCAGGGCTGGACAGGGATTGTAGGTGGAGTTTGGGATGGATATGATGCTGTGCTATATGAAGAGTGATTATTAATGGGCTGGTTGAATCCTGTTGTGTGTAAACACTGCCTGAACTTCCAGAGGAATTGCTCCCTATTTATGGTTTTGCTCCCTTTATTGCCAAGCAAATAGCATGAATGTCATTATACAGTGCCCTGGTACCTAAGCTGTTCACTGTTGATAGTCATTGCATGATATGAAAAGTCCCCAGAGATTGCATGGTGCATTTTCATTCCCAGGGATCTCCTTGGAAAACTGGGAGCGTGACCAAAGAGAGAAATGGGGAAGCTGCTGCTTCTGCATTTTTCCCCACCCCAGGGCAGGCTGCTGACTGTGCGGTTTTCTAGGTGTGTTTCCAGGAGCTGGTGGTGATCAGATAAGCCACGTCTGGCTCGTGTCCTGGCTGCCAAGGAAGACACCCATGTTTGTGCTTCAGCACTGGCTGAAGGAACCTTTATTCTCAGGCGGTGTTTGAAATCCTTGAGATGACACAGAGGGCTTTACATCTTAATTTTTTTATTATTCTCCCCTCACCCCGCCCCGCGTCAAATCCACATTTGCCATTCATTTCTGCAGTTGTGCTTCTGAGGTTGAGCATTTCTAACCCTCATGCTCTGGACCGGGTTGCACGGATGCTGGTGTCGTTACGTAACGGGGTGTGTGCCTGGTGATGAAGCAGAAAAACAGCTCTCTTGAGGTTTGGCAGAAAACAGTTTCTTATGTTATTATTCTTGACTTTTTTTTTTTTTTTTTCCTTTCTTGGCAAAAACAAAAGGAAGCTCTAGCAGGTAGAAGGTTGTTGCCTTGCCACAGAAACGTGTTCTCACATATGACTGCTGCAAGGGCGAAACCACTAGCTGGACCCACCCTTGACTGTGGCAAGCATTTACTGTCCCACTTAGTGATAAAACCCCTCTTCTCACTGGATCATGAGACATAGCAGTATTAAGCGTACAGCAGTCAGCTTTTTAATCAGTATTAATTCGCTGACTTTCCTAAACCAAATTCTTTTAAAAAGGAGAAAAAGCTGGTGACAGAAATAATTGGGAATTTCCAAAGAACTCGGTGTTCATCTCCCCCTTCTTCTGTTAAAGGCACCGTGAAACTGCAGGGACAGAGATGGAGTTATACAAAAGATGAGCACTTTAGAAACTGATGTCCAGCGTGGCTGGATCAGTGAAAAGAAAATGATGAACAAACCTGATGAAAGCCAGTAGAGCATGTCCACACTTAACCAAATGGAGCTGGAAATGCATTTCTAATTAAACTGGGTCAAACCATGTGTGCAAAGCAGGTCTTTAAAAATAATTATTTGGAACCTCATTTTTTCCAGTCCTTTGCACATGATGTAATTTATTTTACCTCTTAAAAGGGGATATAAAATGCTAACGGGGACATGCAGGTGCTTTATGCTCACCTTGTATTCACTTGATTACAGAGTAAATAGCAAATAAGAATGAGTGCTGGGGAACCAGTCCTTAAAGGTGGCTCAGTGACTGATTTTAGAACCCCTTCCTGTTAGATATTTGGTTTTCTGTAACCCTTCTGTTGTTGAACATAGTTATTTCCTTGTGCAAACGTGTCAAAAATACATATTTTCTGTAAGCCTCAGCGGTGCAAACATGAAAGCAATTTGCAATGTTAAATGCTAAGACTAGAAGAAGTCGCCTAGAAGCACTGAGAGCTGGATTTATGTATCAAGATAAATTCCAAAGCTGTTTAAATTTCCTGGGTTTTGAGGAAAAACTAAGTAGCAATGCTAACAAAACGCAGTTGCTTGCAAATTTGTGCTCTCTTTACGCCGTCCTCCACCTCTGCTCTCAGCAGCCCCAGCTCCTTGGCTGAGTCCTTGAGGATGTCTCCTGGCACACACTCCTGACCTGACGCTTCAGCACCCCACTGCCCTGCGGGCAAGAAGCCGCCTGCTCCGCGGCCGGTTGCGGATGGCTGCGTGCTCCCCGGGCAGCCAGCTGGCAGGCAGCGTCGGGTGGGAAACCACGGAGCCCACTCGGCAGCCTTCCTCTCTGGAGGAAGGGAGGTTGTCTCCGTCTCCAGTTTGCAGAGAGCACGCGGGAATTGAATCCTGTCTTGAGACTTCTGTCTGCCCGCCGGTTTGGGCTGAAAGGGTGCCACAGGTTAAAACACGGTTGGGCGCGAGGGCAGCACAAGCACGTACGCCTTGTTTTCTTAAGGAACCTGGCTCAGCTTCTGTCTTTGATAGTGGAGGGAACCTTGCAATTCCCTGCAATCCCATGTCCTTCCCTGAACCCAAAGGTTCAGAAGCTAGAATGCAATACAAAGCACTTGGGAGGTAGGGTTTCTGGTATGGCGTTTTCATGTGCTCTCTGATTGTTATTACTTTTACAACAAAAGCATCTTTAAAATAGAGACCTCATTACTTAAATTTCTGTTATTGAAGTATGTGCCTTGGTGATGCTGTGGAGTTTTAGCTGACCCTGTGAAACTCCCCTGGCGTGCGTGCTACCAGATTTATCCTAAGGAGCAAGGAGCTGTTGGTGATGTATTTTGGCATCTGGATGTGGATGGTGGAATATGCAAGGAAGCTGCAAGAGGAAGTTATTTTGAAACTTGTGGCTGGTTAAACTTTTGGAGTAAATTTTAAAGTGAATGCAATTAGAAGATGTTAAAGCAGAGATGCTTGTTGTTAAAGCTTACATTATATGTGTAAACCAGACTTTAGACACTTGCTACTCCACATTTCTCCAGCAAGCTGTGGGCATTATCTGGATGTGGAATGTTTATTGTGCTGGAATGTTTAGGGGTGTTGTGCTATTTTGTTTTAGGTTTTGGGTTTTTTCTTGACAGCAGCTTTGTGATGTGATGCAGCTGGTTGCAGTCTGTTGCCATTAGAAGGTAACAGAAACAGATAGGGTTTGGAGCTTGGAAGAAGAGAACTGAGTTTGAGACTGAATCATGAGAAGGGTTCTGGTGCAGCTTCATTGACACCTGAGGTTTCATGGGCTGGGCCAGTAGATTTCAGTCTTACAGTTTTGAATATTTATATGTGTGTTTGTCAGCGTGGTACCTTTGGCCCTGTTACCTTTGGTGATGTACAGGTTTACAGAGATGCCATTGCTGCTTGGGAGAGCTTCACATGAGATATGAACTGAAGCAAATCATGAACGAGAGGAATCCAGTCAAATCTATATGCCTGTGAACGTAAATGTATCTGTAATCAATCAGAACAGCAAGGGTTTCGATCTGGCCTTCATCTGTAGCTTTCTGAAGAGACTGATTTCCAGTCGGCAGTGAACTTTGGGTAGCAGCAGTGCAGTTGGTTGTCATACTTTACACAAATGAGCACAGTGCAGTAACGACTGACATAGGTTAATTTCTGCCGTCACAAGCTCTGGCTCAAACCTGTGATGGGATAGGTGTGAACACAACTTCTTCAACAGAGACAGCATTGAATATACACACTTTTTCAGTGGAAAAACGTGTTGCGACGTGGGATTTGTTCTGAGAAATTCGGCTTTTTATGGGGCAAATCCAGATCCAATAAAGTTAACAGCAGAAATTCCTGTTGACATCAGTGGAGCCAGAACTGCATGGAAGAACCCAAGCATTGGGAGAAACCATCAGTAGCTGTTGGTGGGAAGTCCTGCAGGGAACCTCTCACAAGTGTAGCCAGCAATGCATCAGAGGAGGGCAGGGTGGTCCCCAGCCTGTACTGGTGCTCTGTGTTTTGGTTTACCCAAGTGCATAGTTCACTATATGGTACATTACTTCATCTTACATTGTGTAAAATGAACTTGGGGTTTTTAAACAGGGCAAGACAAAGAGATGAGAGTTTCAAAATCTGGTAAAGTTGTTCAGTGATTAGTTGCAGGAAACTCCTGGTCCCTTTTGTGACCAATTCTTCCAGTGGTTAACTGCTGCTTTTGCTTCATATGTACTGGTAATTACGCTAGTCTACGTTGCTTAAGGCTCTGTGGTTCTTCAGCTGTAATGTATTTAGCCAGACATTCTCTTGAAATTATTCTGCAGGGTATTTTGTTTTATTTTCTTCTCAAGAGTTCACTGTTCATGTCTCTCTCTGCTGTGATTGACTTCGATCCCTACAGGTAATACAGAAAAATTGGAAGATACAGCATTGAACAGTAATTGCTTGTAGCTGTTCAGGAACTTTTACTGCACATCTGACCTACAGTTTACTCGAGAGAAGAACTTTTGCCAACCAAGACTTCTGCTGTATGAAGCTGATTAGATCAGTTTAGAAAAAAAATAACACCAAGGCTCTTCTTGATTTCACATTTTTTTCCTGAAGAAAGTGGAGTTGGAAGCACCACTCCTTCTTAATTTAATTAGAAAAGTGAGGTATACTTTACTTTTAAGAACAATTAGAAGGGTATTCTGGTTTCATTTTGGACACCAGCTTAATACTGCAAACCTTTCCAAACATTTAAGTAATTCTCCCCTGAGTTTTGTGGACCATCTGGCCAATAGGATTTTGGAAGGAAATAGGAATTGACTGCTGCTGTGAGATCAGTGCCATGTAGTTCATCTCTTACAGAGCTCATTCAGAAATACGGACACTGATGTATTTTCTCACAGATTAATTGTGTCCATTTAACTCCCTTTTAATTTTTGGAGAGGATGCATCAAATAGAGCCAAATGAAAAGGCGCTGAGACTAGATGCTCTTTTTTTTTTTCCTCAGATAAATGCTCTGTGAAGGCTTTTGTATCTGTGTGAAAAAATATGACCTTTCTCTTGGCAAACCTCAGATCTGCTGAACTCAACAGCGGTATTCAGTGGAGTTTTTGACTTCAGAATTCACCTCAGGTGGAGAGAGTTTTAGGGAGGTTATTACTATGAAGTACTGAAAGAAAGGCTCAGAGGCCACAAGAGAAACCCATTTAAGGGCAGTTGTTGGTACTGGTGCTGTGCTGTGTGGATGGTCTCACAGCTGCCTGCAGAGAGGTGCATACCTGCATGGCATTGCGGTCTGTGTGAGGGAAACACCAGCGGAACTGGAAGGAAAAAGTAAATCACCTTTAAGGTATTTGGAGCTCTCGTCATCTAGCCTGGAACTTACAGTCTGAGCTGTGTACCCTGCCTGCCTTAGAGCCTTTAAAAAAAAAAAAGCAAAACCCAAACCAGGAATACATTTTTAACCTATGCAGAACCTTGTCCATTTTCTTCATCATATGCAAGAAAAAAATTCAGCTATGTTACACTTACTGTTCACAATAATGCTGAAGGATTTCTAGAAGTGCAGTGATAGAATTGCTGAGAGCTTAATGTGCACACGAAGTTATATTTATGTGGGCTAGAAGGCTAATAAAGCCTTTCTTTATTAGCATGTGTCTGGGGAAGGCTGCATTACTTAAAAAGTTAAAACATGACTCTCATAATATGAGGTCTGTAATTGCCATGTGCAGCTTGACCTTCAGAGCTTCGTAGCGACGGTGAGCCAAAACACCCTCCTTTGAGGGATTCCTGCTCCAAAAGTCTGGCCACCCATCAGCTGACCTCCTACAGTCCAGCCCTGACTTCCTGTCAGCAGAATGGGGCCACTGGGACATATTTAACTGCTTGTGACTTCATCCAGCAGAGATGTGCCGTGTATAGGTTTTCTCTAGTGCCCCGTATTTCTGTAAACGGATGCACGTGAGTCGGGCAGGGAAAATTCACTGGGGTGCAGGGATTTGTACCCCTCCCTAGACCGATCTTCTCAATGGCCCCTGGTCTGCAGAGTGAGAGCCTTCCAAAGGCTGAGGCTTTTTTCCTAAACTGTTTATTTTTCTGGATGAATAAACTCTTGGCACAGCAGACCTTTGCTGTCGTAAATCACTGCTGGGCTCTCCAGGTGCTGAGCGGGACTGGCTCTGTGCCAAGGCTGTCGCAACCCGCAGCGAGAGGAGCCACCGCCCCGCATCCCACCGCCCCGCATCCCACCGCCCCGCATCCCACCGCCCCGCATCCCACTGCCCCTCATCAGCGGGCATCCCTGCTGCTGCTGGCTGCCTGAAGCCCCACCAGCCCAGGCATCCCCCAAGGCACAAACACCCGTTGGAAGAAGAAAAGGCACCTGTGTCTGCAAAGCCTCCGTGCCCCTGGCAGGGGTAGCAAGCTGTGAGGGGGTGCCTGAGGCTGGAAACCCAGCAGTGTGTTTCATCAGATGTTAAGAGGCGTGACAGATCCCAAAGCCTGGGATGAATGAATGGCAAGGCTGTTGAAACTGTTATTTGTGCGAAGACTGAAATTTAGGCTCAAAGAAGTCAGGTTGTGTGTCTGAATAAATGGAGTGTGAGGAAAAGGGGATAACTGCACAGCCTGCTTTTCAGACCTCTCCTCCCATTCACTGCACTGCTGAGTGACTCACTTGAGTCACTCTCATGGCCCCAAAACGTTGCTTTTCTTTCCTGGCCAGTAGCAGCTCCCATTTGAGGGCCTTGTGTTTACCTCTGAAGTCAAGGACCTTGATGACTTTCTGAACAGAGGACAGCTAGAGCTTCAGTGTTTGTCTTCTCCTCAGAGCCTGCTGAAGTATCTCCACATACAAACAAGAATGAACCACATCAGAGTCGGTGGGAGTCTGGTCCCTCCCCAGGGGTGACTATGCCTTTGGTAACCCTGTGCATCTCCAGCCAGTGCTGACCCCGAGCACAGCAGTGATGGGCAGTTACCTTTCTGAGCTGCACAGTGCTCTGTGTGCTGCAGCTCTCCATGTGCTGCAGCTCTCCATTTCCTGCTCTTGCCTACCAAGGACCACCATGGTTTTACCTGCCCTGGGAGGAATGCTCCTGCTCTTGCTTCTTGCACATGGTTCACGTTGTTTGAGAACTTCGAATGGCAGTAGTGTAGCCAAAGCCTCGTGTCTGCACGTTAGCTGAATAAGGAGAAGCCACAGGACTGGGTACTTTCCTCCAAGTAAGCATAGAGCTGCAGGAGATTACATGGGATGTTCTGCTGCAGACACCACCCATTTCAAGCAAATATGAAGAAAGGAGCTGTGTCCTCTATTATAAAGTAGCATGGTATTTTCAGAAGTGCTCAGTGCTTTGCTTGATTTTGCTAATCGCAATGTGAATAACCTATGGGAGCAGGTTTCAAAATCCCCAAAGATCAGTCTCTAGTCCAGTCTTACACAAGTATGCAGTATCCTTGAGTGGATCATATCCTTGAGTGGATTGTGTTTAGCATAAGGACGTTAGTCTGATTAAGGAGCATACTGATAGTGCAAAAATGTAGGTACTCGGATATGGATTCATGAACAGGTTTCAATTTGTTCCTTTGTTTCATTTTCTTTTCCCACTAGTGTGCAGTCGGACACAGACAAACGTTGGGCAAAGCAAACAATCTGCGTTTCCACTTGTACAATGGGAGGAAATAGGAACTGAAGGGATTAAACCAAAAACAAACAAAAAAAACCCCAACCCAAACAACTGGACAGAAAAACTGCTTCTGGTGCCTCTTGGGTTTTACAGTTCGTGAGTGATGTGGTACAGACGCTTGCAGTAGGGGTGAAAAATTGTCCTTTTCCTCCAGAGATCCAAGTTGTTTGATCTTGTGCCATTGAAATGACCCCTATCCATCCCTCCCTTCTAGTCAGTGTGGACTTGGGTGGAATTTTAAGTGATTAATAGAAGTTACACATTATAATCTCTTCTCTTGGCTCATGTGTTGCTATTGTAGTATATGGGAAGTCCTCCTATGCCACTGCCAACTTAGTTGTCTTCTATAGTGTTATGAGTTACAGGGATATTTTTGTTGAAGTATGTGACACAAATAGGAGCCCTAAGAGGAATTCCTGATTTATTTATTTTTTTAACATAATTTTAAAAACCTTTATAAAATTAATATTTTCACAGTGAGTGAGTGCAAAATACTTCTGAGATGAGGGGCAGAAAGAGAGGCAATGGGAGGAATAAAATGACCTGTTCTACACAGAAACAGGGCAGAAGTGTTTGCTAGGAAAGAAACTTGGTTTTGTTTGAATATTCACGAGTAATTTTTGCTATATAAATATGCCAACCTTTATAAAATTATCCTTTGCTTTTTGGATTGCAGTGTAACATTTATTTTTTTGAATAATATTTTATTTCTTCATAAATTGTTTCTATATCTTTCTTTGTTAATGTAGCATGCTTTGGCTTCAAGTGCACTGAGTGTTATTAATTAACTTTCATTCTTTATATATCTATGTGCAGACAAGTTAGATTTTACTGTTAATGTTTTACAAGCCAAGTTCTGGGGCATGCTAAATAGTGTTCACATTCATAGTGTGGTCTATACTGAAAGCGATAAATCTTAGCTAACTTCTTGGAACATATCTAATCATGGAGTGGGAATTAGCATATAGGAGAAAAAAAACCCAAACCACATAAACCTTGAGGAGTGTGTCTTGGTTATTTACAGTGTATTAATATTTATGTTGTTCCCCATTCTGAGCAGCTGTGGACAAAAGTTGATTGCATTTCGCAGTGTTTAGGTGCCACGCTTTGCCTTCCTTGTGAGGAAGATACCTGTAGTCAGTTCTGGAGGCAATGTTAAGTCTTAAGTCAAGGAAGCAATCCCATTGCAACCCAAGAGACTGACTGGTGGTGTCTAATGTTGGGTAGTGTGAGAGCAACAGAGGAGCTTTATGTTGCTGAAGCAGTAATCTCAGGAGCTCATTCTGATGCTGCAGTCTGCTGTGTGCTCTTCCTCGCGGTGCTGCTGAAATAGGGTGTTTATGGACTATAGGGAAGGGGAAATGCAACGTTTGGCTATGCTGGCCAAGAGGTTTTGGGTGAGCCCTAGGACTGTCAGGAAATGGGGTGCCCAGTGTGGGGGTGAAAGGGCAAATGCGTCACGTCCAGATGGTCAGCACTTAGGCAATGCAGCTGGGTTGTGGCTTTACGCAAGTTGAGCATCCTGCACTGCTGGCAGGAACGCGGGCAAGAGGGAAAGGAGGGTGTGCTCCAGCTGGGAGAGGGAGCTGAGGGCTACCCTAGAGGTCACCTGGAGCACAGCCCACACTTCCAAATCTCAGCATCTCCCAGTACTGCAAAGAAAAGAAGAAATGCTCTAGGGGAGTATAATTCTTTGATTTACAGGCCCAAAATACAACAGACATCCGGAGACATTGTAACTGAAGTGCCATCAAAACTTTATAACGTTAATCAAAGGAGACTTTCTGCAACCTGAATTGAATGATTAAAAGCATGAAGCTGTATTCAAAATTGCAGCCACATTCCCACCTAGCTGGTGTCTGAATTCCTCATGAGTTGTGGTGGTGGTGGTGTTTTGGTTTTGTTTTTAAAAAAAAAAGATATTTTCTGAAATTGGTAATTATCTGCCCTATGCTGATGTGGTGGGTTGGAGGGTGTAATGGGTTTTATGTTTGTTTGTTTACTTTTGGTTTTGGGTTTTTTTACCTACCAGAATTGCTGTGGATTACATGTTCTAGTTTGATGAAATGGCTCGTGTCTGAAATCCAGTGGTAGTATTCAGTGCAAAACTGACCCTGAGCTGTGCCTCAGACCATCAGCTAACACGAACAAGCTATAAGCTTCCAAACTTTTAATAACTTCTTCCTTGGAATTCAATCCTGTCGCATTTCAAGTTGTGCATTACTGCTGTATTTTTAGCTGAAGAGCTCCAACCATAATTACAGTGAGTTGTCTCACGTGGTACCTGTTGCCAAGATGAGGATTACAGACTGGTCTTCCTGATAGAGCTCTCCTACTAACTCTCTGTTTGGGTGATGCTTCTGAGCACCAAAACACGACAGCCCCAGATGTGCAAGCCCTGTCCCCTTGTTTACGTTAATCAAGACCCCGATGGGCAGCAGGTCCTTGGTGAGCAGCCATACAACTGTAACACAGCAGCTGTCTAAACTGCAATTCAAGAGCAGTGTATCTGCAAGTCTTCTGTTCCCGAGGTGCCTCTCCCTGCCATGCTAACCCACTGCTGTGCTCTGGGAGCAAACTGCAGCTACGGGGGAGGCTGCCCTTGCCTGCCTGCAGCGTGAGTGGGCAATGCTGGTGTTCCCAGGCTGGCAGTAGCAAATGTTGCCCATCTCTTCTAAAGAGCTGGGTCTAAGTAGAAAAGCACTATATAGGTGGAAAGGGAAACAGAAGGATCATGACTTTGTTAAGGTCATGTGGAATAGGACGTGGGGTTTCCTGGATCGCTATGCAGAGCATTGTTCACTTGATGTATAGTCTCTTAAAGGCTTTCCTTGTGTTACCAGGATGTAAAGGGTGGAGAGGACAGGGGCAAAAGGGTGGGGTCCCATCCTTCAGGGCACAGACAGCTGAGCTGGCAGTCTACCAGCAACCGCAGGGCCACACAGATTTACCTGCGATGAGCTCAAACTTTGTAAGTAGGTTTTGAACAGGAAACCTGCTCGCTGAAGTTCACTTTCAGTAAGAGCTTGCAGCAAAACAGCTGTGCCTTCACCTCGCTCCCAAAGGGCAGGTGGCTGCAGCCAGCATCAGTTGCCCTGTAATAAATGCTTCTGAGTGAGAAAGTCCTCTGGCCTTGAAATTCCTCCACCTCCAACAGCCAGAACTTGCTTTCAAATACAAACCTTCAGTATCCAGAGAAGGTCCCAAGAGTAAAGTTCGTGGTATCTACCAGCCTGCTGGATTACCCGGGCAGGCAGTGCTGTGAAGGGTCACCCAGGAGTCCCCCAGCTTTGTGCAGATGCTGTGAGCTGTTTGTGCCCGTGCACGGTGTAAGCGCATTGCACGTGCGTGTGCCTGCTGGCAGAGCGTGGCTGATGGGAAATTGCCCTCCGCATGGGTACAAAGGTGCAAACTGGCAAGTGTCCGAGGCTTCTGGCATTTGGGTGGTATCCCTGCACCTTGCAGCCTTACCAAAAATGCTGCCCTTTAAGGGAGAGAAAAGTGAGGTCGTGCTTCTCGTTGCAGACAGGACATGGACACGGACTAAGACTTTTGCACAGTTAAACCCACCAGCTTCACGTTGCTTTGGTACCCTGCAGCAGGCAGTCCCTGCCCTTCACGTGCACTTCTTCCTGCTGCGGTTAAATGGGGACAGCTACATCAGACAGAGCCAGAAACACGTGGACGTTAATTGAGCGCCTGTTGCCAAAAAGGAAGCGTGGGATAGGGCTGCCGTGGGCTGCCTTGGCATGGAGCACAGCACTGTAACAGGACAGCTGGCTCGTGGCGTCTGGACTTGAAATTGTCCTCTTCAAATCTGTCGGATTGCAACTGGGGAGAGAAGCTGATGGGAACTGTTTGTTGTCACCTCTAGGAAGAGAGGTTTGTGCAGGATCTGGGGGGGAAGCTGTCGGACAGAGCTCTCCGCACGTGACCCACAGCCTTGCAGTCTCACATGTGTGACACCGGGACCTTGGGTCTCCGGGTGTAATCGTGGCCCAAGCCATGGACTGCCCAAAGTTTTTGTTTGGACCTTACAGGAAAAGGTGTTGGTACCTGGCTGAATGCCTCATTCTGTAAATAGACTTAATTCATGTAAAAGCCCCTTTATCAGCTAATAGCTTGACCGCTAATGGTCGTACCTTTGTTTGATGTAAATAAGAAATACATGTCGTGACCCTCAGTAGAGGGCATAGATAAGCAGTTCCTTTGTCTAATCAATCTACCAAGGTAAATACACAGCCAATAGAAATAACACTGAGTGATCTGTCCTATTCCGTGTGTATCTCTCCGCAGAGATAATGCACTGTTGGAGCTCATCAGAAGCAGATCTTTGGCATAAAGCATCTTCCACAAATGTGGCTGCAGTGAGCAGCGTGCAGAATTGAGAAAGATGTGTGCTGGCTCTGGGTTTGCTGAACGTTACTGCAGTGACTGACTGGCAACTGCAGCAGACTTTATGTGGAACTGTTTTCTGGAGGAGACAAGGAGTTTAGCTGGACTTAAAGCTAATGGGAGAATTTATTCCAACTTGGATAATTCATCAGAATGTAGGCAGGAACTTCAATTTTAGAAAATCACTGAGCTTCAGAATTGTTCGTGTCTAAGCTCTTTATGAGCTTGATAGCGTTTAATGCTCTATTTTTGGGTAGGAATATGGGTGACTTGCAGATGGCTGTTAGATGTTTTGGCTGCATTCTCCAGAGTTGAAAAACTGCTCCTAAACTGAGCATTTGGGTGAAAGATGAAAACTTTTATTAGGGAAACGGGCTCGCAGACCATTCCTGCCCTCTGCCCAGCGTCTGGGGACATGTGCAATGAATCATCTTGAATCACAACAGGCCAATTCCCTTTAATTTTCTGGAGAGGATGGGCAGGGGTGGTTTGCACAGAGGGCTGAGAGGGCAGTGCCCCTTGTTTTTCCTTCCATTTCGGATTAAATTAAAAAGGACAAACTTCTTTATGTTTCATCACTGGAATTCAGTGGCTCAGTTGATCTCATTGGGTTGGGAAACAGTTAAAACAGCCAGTTGCTCCTAGGAGCTCTACACAAAAATCAAAACACCACCTTTCTCAAAACAATTCAAACATGCTCAACCTTGTGGCTTCAGCAGAAGTAGCAATGTGTGAGTTCCCATGAACTCTGACTAACCTCTGAGATTTGTTGATAAATGGAAAAATAAGGGGCCAGGCCCTGCAACCTTTCCTTACTTAGGCACTAGTCTCAGTTTAACAAGAAGCCCAGGGCTGGGCTCAGGATGTTTACTGCTTTTGGAGATGCAAAGAAAATGGACTCAAAACAGTTTGAAAAACCAACGTAAAGGAGAGAAAAGTGTTATTTTTGTCCTGAACTGCCAGCAGAGTTAGAGTCGGTGCATTAAAGCAGTGAACGTGGAGCATGTTACCCTGCTGGGATAAGCTGCACAGGCATTAATGGTTCTTCTCCACGTGAACGTGGTGTCCTCAGAAAGCTCCAGCCCTCTCCGCGTGGAATCTTGCCGTAGCACACTCACTTTTTTGGGTGGTGGTACTGAGTTCAGTAGGGTGCCAGTGTGCAGCTGCTGCTTGCAGGGACTGCTGGTCTTCGGTGAGCTGTTGGGTGACTTTGCTTCAGCTCCTTCTTTTTCCCCCATAACTAACTGGATAGATGGTGAAGTTCTGTGGAGGAGAAGGAATAAAATTTAGGATGTCTCCAGGGTTCTGTGATGATTTTGGCTCCACTGACAGAACCTTTTTCTTTGGCAATATCTAAAGGGAAGGTTTTACTTGTGTATGTTGGGGTGATGTCAGATGTAAGAAGAAATGATGGTGTGTGCTGAGTAATTCTACCTCATTGTTGCATACATTGGCAGGTGCAGAGACTTTTGAGATGTATTGCTCTACTGTAACAACGGATCCTTTACTTTGGGGAAAATGTACAACTGCAATAAAAAATAAATCCTCCAGGATGGCAGTAAAATTAGTATCTCATGATGAAAATGTTTTTATACCGATATATAGCTGTAGATACGTATTTAGCTACAATCTCCAAGATACTTTTTTTTTTTAAATACACATTTTAAAACTAATTCATCCCTTTTAGATAATTGATGAAAGGTAGATGTAAATACATAGATATGTTTACACTTTTTCACGAGGTTAACCTGCACCCCTCTGCATTACCCTGCACAAACTTGAGCTGGTGGGGAAAGGTGAGGTTCTTCAGCTTAATGCAACCAAGAAGCGTGGAAGGTCCTTTTCAAAAGGTGTGATAACTGTTGAAAATAAATTGTTGTGAGTTGAGAATTAGAGCAAACCAACAGGAATGTATTCTTACTGCTCCTTTTTTTTTTTGGCCTCCTGGGAAGAGTTTGGATTTTCTGGTGGATTGAACCACTCTGTGTTTTGCTCCAGGATAAAGGGATCTAAAAGAACATAACAGTATGAAGTGAATGTGGTTTACAGAATTTACTTCTACATAAAGGCTTTTTTACCCAGTCAGAGTATTTATTGCAGGTGAGCCTGTGCAGAGGGATGGTGGGACGTGAGCCTGGGCATTTCACTCAGGCTAGTAGTAACTCTGCACGATGTGAGGAGGAGAGGCACTGAGATGAGGCACAGGGCATGATCCTGCCCTCTGCACAGATGAAGCTTCTCTCATCCAGCAGTCAGACCAGTTACAGAGGAGGAATGCAGGAGCAGGATCACAGTGTATGTATCTGTTAACAGGGACACGCTTCCTGTGAAAAGGTGAATCACAACCCACAAAACAAAAGGGCTTGCTGTTTTCGTTCCCATAACTGTTAATTTCTCAAACCTTTCTGGGGGGGGGTTTAGTATTCTCATTTATAACGGTAAAAGTGAGTGAGAGCAGCAGGTTTGTATGTGGAGGAAATAACTGTGGCTGCAAAATAACAGATGGGACACAGAGGAACAGTTTAACCAGGTATCGTGCTTTGAAATCAAAAACTAATGACAAGCCTTTCTCCCTTCCTTTATCTCGTGAATATTCAGTATCAAGTGCACTGCTAGCCTAGTGCTGATTTTTTTATTTTTTTCAGTGGAGAAGCACATCTCCATGTTTCACTGTGATGAGAAAACGTAGCATTGACTCTTGACATCATCCTTTGCAGAATGTGCAGCAGCCCAGCACAGACTCATCGTTTCGATGGGTTGGTTGCCTGCTATGCGTGGTGGCCAGAGACACGGAATTGTCAGCGTGCTTGACTCCAGACAAACTTTGGAGTTAAGTGAAGGTGCCAGCATGTCTGTCTTTTATGGAAGGCCCTCTCTTGCTATATTGCCAAGATATTCAATGCCTGGAAACATTTGCAAACAATGGCCTCCAACAAAGGAGCCGTGGCTGTGCAGAGGAAGCTCGCTAACTGGGATTGACGTCAGTGGGGATGGATGCTGACCAGACCCCGCATCTGTCGGGCTAGTGCTCTTCGCTGCCCATCTGCGCTCGGCCACGGTGGTCTGTCTGCAGTGGGCTTGGTGGGGGGGGGGTGTCCCATTTGTCTGCTTCCTGAGGTTTGTTATAATATATAAATCCTATCATTGTGGTTTATGAGAAAAAGCTTTGCAGTCCCAGGAGTGCTTCCGCGGAAGGAGGACACTTATAAATACACAAAAACTCAGCAGGATTTATTTTTCTGTAAAAGAAAACGTGGCTGTGACATATCGCCTGAGAATGAGGAATCATTTTTCTTTGATGCAAAATTGCTTAGTCTTGGAAATAACACTCATATGCAATTTTGTGCAGGTAGAACCTGGGTTTTAAAATGACATCAGCCTAGCTTTTAATTTTACAGGTATGAATTGCACCTGCAAATCATTTTGTCTGCAAACTGCAGCGTTTCATACTTGATTTCCTGATTTCCTATGGTTTCCCTAACTGATGTCATCTTGTTATGCCAATATACAGCTTTGCAGGCACAACTGTTTCAGGAATGAAACTTCAATCTCAAAGCTTCAGAACCATTCCCAAACATTTGATGGAAGTGAGGAGTTAAGACATGTAGCCAATCCACTGCTCATACGAATCTTTTGATACTACCCTCCAGTATGAGCTTGATGTTGGTTATCATGGCAAAACACTGCATCTATGGCGTCTGTTGAGCAACGTGATCTCACCAAGCCAAGAAAATGTGCAATTTACAGCAGGATTCCTGTTTGTGTTTCTAATACGCGTTCTTGTGAACCCCATTTTGTCAGTCTCAGTATCAAGTTGGCTCTTTTAATAGCTTTATTCCCTGTTATCTCCCTTTTCCTATCTTTGTTTTCAAAATTTAGCAACTTACCGGTTTTCTGTTGCTTAATAAAGATAGTGGGGTGTGGGCATTTCACTAGAGAAGTGTGTGTACGTATGTAGGCACACACAGCCAAAGCCCTGGGAGAGTTCTTGCCCACCATGGCAGAAGAATACGTTTTCCTAGAAAAGGAGGCTGGTGGGGTGGCAACACCTATTGAACAGGAGTTGGCTGCGGACCCGTAGAATTGATGGCACGCTGTGCTCTGACAGCAGAGGTCTCGCAGCATTGCTGCTTGCTTTGTGCTACAGGGGGAAATTCTGCCCTGCAAAGGCAACTCTGAACTTCAGAGCATGGGAAGGGGATGGGTCTGACAACAAATTACCAAACTTCACCTTGGTAGTTTGGCATCACTGAAAGGTAGTTGATGCAGGATGGAAAGCAGGTACTCGAGCACAGTTGTTAGATGCCCGATTTGTTGCTGTAGCCATAGTTTGCATATGTGTTTCACTTACAGTCTTTTGTTATTTTACCAGGGTCGCCATGTTAAGACTGGGCAGCTAGCTGCAATCAAAGTGATGAATGTTACTGAGGTGAGTGCAAAACCAAAAATAAAAAACCTTGTTATCAAGGTGCAAGGAAAAATAGATCATGGGAAGGTGGATAGCTTATAAAAAGCAATCCAGTGGTATGAATTATGGCTGCTGAACAGCAGTTTGGTTTTTTTTGAAGAACTGGGAGGTGTTAATACAATCAGAATTTTCGATTGTCCCTGACCAGTGGTGACAAAGCAACAAGGGAATAATACATTGCCATCTATTTCAATGGTCTATAATAACAAAGAGGAGAACTCTCTTCCTACTTATTTCTAGTAGATTATCTGTTTCCAGAGATAGCAAGTAAAAGATTTCCTGTGGCTCTGCACTGCCACCGCTGTGTTTCATCACATCCTCTCCCCTCACGTGCCAACCATTCCTTAGAGTAGCTACCCGGACAGCGAGCAAGCAGGAACATGTTAGAAAAGCAAATGTAGCACTTTTTTTTATTGTTATTTGACCGAGAGAAGGAGACAGTTTAATTGGTGCCATCCCTGCTCGCATTTATAAAGTGGTGTCAGTGCTGGAACAGAGTGGTGAAGAAGTTGCTAAGTATTGATTTTTGTTTCTCCTTTTAAGAGCGCAGCCCATAGTGAAGCAGCTTGCCTCCTTGAGAGTGTATTACCCTGAGACCCTGAAAGGCTGGGGAGACTCCCAGTTTCCTCTTCTCAAGTTTACCAGAAGTTGGTAGTTTAGTAGCATGCACCTAGTCTCACTGAAGACCAGCTCCCTATTCTGTCAGTCTGGCAGGCTAGATATGGAGTGCAGAACTCCAAGGTAGAGTCCCCTTGTGATACTGTGGAAGGGTAATTGCCTGAAATAAAAACCAGGGCCAAGTCCTCTGGGCCAAGTCTGCCAGTGGTGCATCTACACGTCGTGTTTTGGGCAAGCACAAGCAAGCCTTGCCTGGGTTCTTGTGTGTCTTTTGATTGTCTTGGAAGACAGCAGAACGAGTTAGTGTCTGCATGGGCCTTGTCACGTAGAGCAGGTCCAGGACAGTTCTCTCTGCTGATGGTGTGGGAATCCAGCCCTGAGCAGCAAGTGGTCTGAATTGCATGTTGGTGTTTTGAACTTAGATGCTTCCGTAATGCTTTGACAAAGCATATCTACAGGCCGATTTGGCCATCGCTTCTACCTTGTAAAATACACGTGTGGTTGAATTGCCAGATTTGCTTTTCTCTGTGCATAGAGGAGGGTGCATTTTTTAAATGAGTGTCAGATAAGATTGATTTTTGCTTCAACTCTATAGGTACATATATCATCAGGTGCTTTGGCTTTAGAAAACGGCAGTCACCAAACATGAGGCTGCTGGATTTTGGAAGGAAGGGGCGATAGGATTTAGGTCACAGAGAGACTCCTGAGATCAGAGCACCTTCATGTTTTGACAGAGGAGCCAAAAGGACAAGGGACTCACAAGTGATCCAGAGCTGCTGTATGGACTGAGTTCATGCTTTGCTGGGTCAGTCAACAGTGTGTGAGAGCTGGCCAAAGATGTCACTTGTGGGCTGTCATGTTAACACTAGTGACAGTCCCTTCCTTGATGAAACAATTGAAGAAAAAAACTGCAGGAAGAGAACCTTGGAAAGATTTCCTTCCCTTTGCTATACATAACACAGTCGTCTTTGTAAGCACCAAACTGTAGCATCCAGTAGGCATTCCTGCTTGTGGAAATAAAACTTAAATGGAGGACAGCCTTGTGGTCCAGCTTCAGGAATTCATATTGATAGACTTACGTGATTCTGGGGACAAAACCCAGCTATGTAGGTCTGATTTGCTGCTTTCTTGCAGGCTAGAGAGCCAGAATCATCCTGGGGAGTGTCCCCCATTGCTGGAGGGTCAATTTTAACAGATCATTCTGTTTTCACGTTGAGTCACTTAATGTGAAAGTAACTGTGATCATTTGAGAGTTGTGTGGTGAGCATCTTGGTGCAGCCACCTGGAGGGGTTTTCCCTGGTGCTCTTCTCCCACTAAACCAGTGGGGCTGAACAAAGCCAGTTCAGATGTACATGAGTGTTTCTGCTCTCTGCCCCTGACGCAGGGGGCGTGCAAGGCTTTCTCCTGTTATTTCCACTTTCTTGATGCAGGGTTGGCCGTGTTCCTGCTGCTAGGGCACAGGCTGCCAGACCTGGATGCAATCCTCTGCTTTGTCACTGGTTTCCTCCAGGCTCTCGGCAGTGCCTCTGCACGATGTTGGGAGACCAGTGCCGGAGTGATTCAGGCAGTTGCTGCTGGTTTTTCCTGCAGCTGTCTGCTTTGCTCTGGGGTTGTCCTCTCCTCAGCCACCACATCTCACAGCTCAGTATGTTACAGTAAACCGTTTCAGGTCTGCGTGCAGCAGCAGGGTGGGGTTGACAGCTGTGGTCTCGAGCCCTTCAGACACCTCATTGCAAATTCCCAGAGCTCTCAGGGTGAGCCATATGGTTACAAGAAATGGGGTTACTGCTGGTCTCCTGAGCATGGATACAGCTCAGGCTGATGCAGTACATGTGCAGGGCATCTCTGAAGCTCAGTTCACCTGTAAAACAGCAATAGTTTTCCTCTGCTTCATAGCATTTGGTTACTGAAGCCTCTCACAACAGTAGTGGGTCCTTGCTGTAATGCAGAAATCCTTTCAATCTCCAGAATTTCAGTGTCATAAATTCAGAGCCTGTTGAGGATTCAGTATTCCTCTTGCATTGTTAGTCTGCTCAGGTTTAAGTTATTTTCTGATCCTTTGGTCTTGAAAAGGTAGCTCGAGGCATTAAATAAAATCTTCAAAATATTGAAATCCTCGTCTCCAATGTCCTGCCTATAAATTGCACCTGAGAGCAACATCTCACATGGAGTTTGGCTTGTGAGAAATGGAGGCTGTCATAGTAAACCTGCTTGAGTGAGACAGGAGGCTTCTAGCCCCTGTGGCCATTTTCATCTTTGGGTGGTTATATGATCTGATCAGTGCTGTGCAGGGAACAGTTTTCTTAGGGAGTGAAAATTTCATGTGGTGGAAAATAGGAAGATTAAAAAAATAAAATCGAGGCAAATACAGTCTTTTTCTCTTCACCCATCTTCAAAATAAAGTGAAGAGCTGAATGCCTGAATTGGCCTTGGCATTTGTGTACCTGCTTAGAGGACTCCCTGATTCAAGCCTCCAGTAGATCTCTCTCATTCAAAGTGGGGTAAATCCAGCGTCTGGGTTTGACAGAGTCCCGTGACGGTGTAGGTTGGTAGTGATTTGGTCACTAATCTGCTCAGTAATAGGTCAGTGTTGTCTAACTTTGGAGAGGATAGGATTGAACAAGGATATCTTGTATCCTAGAGGTCTGAGCTACTTCCTTGCTACTTGGATATTTGGCAGTGGAGTTCTCTCCCCTAGCATCGTGTTTTCATCACTAGAAGGTCCAACTTAAGAAGTCTTTCAGCACATTTCTGTCAAAAGATTCTATTTCACCAAATGCACAGTTCTTTTTTTTCTGGCAAGGTATCGTTTCATCAGAAATTCCCTGACCAGCTCCAGCTGTGATTGTTCAGCTCTAAGATCTGGGGCACAGTAATTGCTGAGCAAATCCGCCCTTCCCTGTCATGAGCTGCAGCCCAGGGCCGGTTTCTCAAGAGCGGCAGCAGGATGCTGCGGTCATTGCAAGATCCTCTGGACATCTGTCAGGAAGTGCTGCTGTGTCATGGAGCAAGGGGAGCCCTTTGAAATGATTGAAGGGGAGTTGACGGCGACGTGCGCTGATGGGCCTCTCCACGCAGGCTCTGCTTCCTGTTATCTGACGGTGCCAAGCAAGCACAGAGCTTGCAGAGAGGTTGAATTCTTGCTGCTTTTCTCTTCAGCTATCAGTGCAGGTGATCAGAGAGCTCTTCTGCAGCAGGTCATTCTCTGCCCTTGCTTTCGGTCTTTCTAGATAGCAAAATAACATTTAAATGAGAAACGTGTCGTTAGAATTGTCCCAGTGCTAAGGAGTCTTTTGGTGGAGTGTTTATCAGCTGATGATCTTGTTTCCATTTGAGGTCAGAGACATGTGCTTTCTAGTTCTTTGTTTCCTAATCTCATTGCAGATAGGCCCACATGTTCAAAAATAGCCTTTGATCATGAACCTGTCATCTTTGCATGCAGCCATCTGTGCCCAGAAACGCAGTGGTTTGTGAAAGCAAACAGCTTTTTGCACCTGCACATCTGCAAGCTTATTTCTTTTTCTTAAGCAGCATGATTTATAAGCAGGTTTCTAGACCTCAGGGAGACTTGGCTGACAAGAGGCATGATGGAAAGTGGAAATCCTAAGCGTGTGCATGCACTGAAAAGTTGAGGGTGCTTTTGTTCCCAGTCACCCTGCTTGAAGGATGTATGTAGTGCTGAGACTTAGCAAGTCCAGGTTCAGTTCCTGGCTGGGCCTTAGACGTGGCCCATGAGACAGTATAGCTCACATTTACCCTTCTGCCTTGGTTTCTCCGTGTAAAATAGAGTAATTTTTCCAGAACTCACTCAAGCACTGAGAACACAGAGTACTTTTTGTCTGTGAAATGCCCATCTGCTGTCCTGCATAGCCCTTTACCTTACAGCTTGATCGCTATTTGAAGCCACATCTCTGTCTTTGGAGGATGCAAGAGTTTGGCTTAGGGGGTTTCTGCTCAGCAGTGGTGAGGTCCATCAGGAAAGCCCACTGTCCAGTCTAAGCAATGTCTTTCCAAGGCACTTATCCTCTACCTGAGCAGCGTACAGCAGTGTGTGAGCCAGATAACTGCCTCTGTGGCAAGGGAAGAAGAGGCAGGTGCAGGGAGGGAGCAGGTTCCAGCTTTTTGGGTAAACAGACAAGGACCTGAGATAAAGAAAGAATTTGGATCATCTTGCTGGTGTTGGGAAAAAAGCATTACATGTGTGCAGCTACACTTTGCTCTTGCCAGTGGGCGTGGAAGAGCCTACTTGGTACTCCAGCTGTGTTCACAAACAGGCACTCGATTACCTCTGTTGTAAAAAAAAATGGAGGCGAGATTGCAGAGGAATAGAAAGTACTCGGATAAGAGCTGTGCCAGCATGGTTCCAACATCCAGCGAATTAACTGGGCAAAGGAAGAAGAGCTGAAAAAGAGGCAGTAGCTCTGAGGAAGTGGTTGAGATCTGCCAGCTCCCCAGGGGGAGCTTTGTGAAAGCTTCAGGCTGGTGCTGGGGATGAGCAGGGAAGCTCCATTTCTGCAAAGTTCATGTAGATGGGCAGAGTTTAAAAAAAAACAAAACAAAACACCTTAATAAGATCTGAAGAGATCTTAAGTAATTTGGGGAAGGTCTTTAGCAAAGATTTATGTTGCTCCTCCACATGTTTGGTTGCCCTAGCAGAAGGACTTGGAGCGGGCAGAATGCAAGAGGAGCAACAGGGAGAGGAAACAAGTCTGTCCTGTTCTTTTTTCCTGATTTGTTTTTTTTGTTTGTTTGCTTGTTGGTGGTGGTTTTCTCCGTTTGTCCCACTTTCTGCCCTTCTTCCCTACAGATCCATTACCAGAAACTCATATCAGTGACAGGACCCTTGTGCTCAGGTCCAGGGTGGGAGTTCCCATGTCCTTATTCTCTGCCTTCTCCTTCTCACCTGCCTGTTTCCACCCTTTCATGTGCACTAGCTGGAGTCCCAAAGGGAGTAGAGCCTTGTTTCCCCTCTCAGAAAGCATCAGCACAAGCTCTCAGCTCCCTTTGATTGTGCCTTGGCCATGTGCACAAAAATAGGACCTTGCTCATGGAGGGTTTCCTATGTGCTGTCTGGGAGTCAGCTTGGATTTCTCTTGGAGACTCCAGGTTCTGCTCAGTGGTCTTCCTTACCCTCACTAATTAAGTCATACAACATCCAGGGCTGTATCAAGCCGAGGATTAAGGGTCCT
This sequence comes from Actenoides lindsayi, assembly GCA_025331215.1. NCBI lineage: Eukaryota > Metazoa > Chordata > Aves > Coraciiformes > Alcedinidae > Actenoides > Actenoides lindsayi. The sequence continues at coordinate 41,652 of WTSP01011569.1, forward strand.
CCTTTCTTCTTAATTGCAAACAAATGATAAATGAAGTATCTAGTGTAGTGTGTGTGGCTTGAGAGCCCATGTTCAACAAAGGGGCTGTTCTGAAACCTGAAATAGCTCATTTTGCTTCAAGTGGAGTTAATTTTATGTTTCCCATTTCCTAAAGCTTAAAACAATTAGGCTTTGGTCTGGTAACGTGTCTCCTGTGGATTGATGTTGCTGGGGAAAACTTACTGGTCCCTTCTGTTATGTTGGGAGTGATTTTTGAGTGGTTGGATTTAATAAGACACATTGTATGTGTATGCTTGAAGGAATTTCACTTCAGCCTGTCAGGCTTCAGTGTTTCTATACAGGAAGAAAGGACAACACAGCTGGTTTTGTAAGCAGTCAGTTGTGCTGGTTAAAGGAATATTTTGGTGGCAAAGCTACTGGAAAATAGTGGAAAAGTGCAGAAAAAACGTCCTGTGAGGCTGAGCTGTTCTTGCTCCCTCTTTTCTTTCCCTGGGGCTATTAAGTGCTGACTGGGATGTTTTGCAGCAAGCTAACTTAATTTGCAACTTCATCATACTCCTTTTAACCTTTTCTAAGGATACCTTGCAGCACCACTCACTTCCTATTAAAGCAAACAAGACAGCAAAATCTACATGGGTTTCCCTGCGTGTTGTGCACCGTTTCTCATGGTGGCAGCAGAGCAAACAGGCTGGCTCTGAGAGGACCTCTTCAGGTCAGGCAGTTCCCTCTGAAAAAGGGCATTTCCTTCTCATGTAATTATTAAAACCTGTGTTTCCTTTAACTCTCTTATGTTTCACGGTGCTGCATTGGGCAGAAGAACTGTCTGCCCTGAAGAGAGTGGAACAAAGACAGTGGGAAAACAGAGCTAGCTAGTGCCTGGAAGGAGATGTCTAGGGGTGTACTAGCCCCCAGCACGCCAGAGGCTTAACTGGTGGCATGATGTTAGGAAAGGGAAAAAAACTCCACGGTCCAGGTCAGGTAGCCTCACAACTGTAAGGAAGGAGCAGATTCTAACTCTGCTCTGGCTCTAGAGTTTTGTTTGTGGCGAGTCGCCTCCTTCTTGGCTTTGATTTCCTCCCAGCATGACCCTCCACAGGACTGGGAAGACAAATTGGCTGATGTGTGCATTAAGTGTTTCCAAGTATTTAAGTAATGGAGTGTCAGGAGTATTTTTTGGGGGGAGTAATAGGTCCTGTCTAACCCCCCCTGAGGACACCCAGGGGTCTATACCCAGGGTTATACCCAAATCGAGACATTTTTGATTCTTAGGTCAAACCCTAGTGATTCGTTGGTTTAGGCTGATGGATCAGGGTGATTCAGTCATTGGGTTTTAAGAACCTGTCCTTCAGTTGCAGTCTTGTAATCACAGGATAACTCAGGTTGGATGGAGCCTCAGGAGGTCTCTGGTCCAACCTCCTGCTCAAAGCAGAATCAGCCATGGGATCAAGTCGGGTTGCTCAAGACTGGTTCCAGATGGGTGTTGAAAGCCTCCAAAGACAGAGGTTGCCCTGCAGCTCTGGGTAGCCCTGGAGTGCAGTGATTTCTGGTCAACTAAGGAGCCTTCTGCTTTCTGTTGCTCTAGAATGAAGAGGAGGAAATCAAGCTGGAGATAAATATGCTAAAAAAGTATTCCCACCACCGAAATATTGCTACGTATTATGGTGCATTTGTAAAGAAAAGTCCTGCAGGCCAAGATGATCAGCTCTGGGTAAGTGTTTAGGGTCATTTCTGTTCATCACATTTAGAGCTCCAGCATGCTTGATTTGAGACTGTCTCAATGAAACTTTGAATCATTGTTCTGAAGAATAACATATAAAAGAGAAAAATTGCTCCTCCCTAGCTGTCTTCATTCCCCTATGATTTCCTTTGAGGATGGGCATAAATGATACTTGTGACACATATTGTCATTCTGATGTGTTTTTTGAGCATTCCCCCCCCCCAAATTAAACATTTCTGCAATTTTTATTATTTTTTTTAAGAAAACTGAAAGAGAGCTTGTCCTCTTCCCCTCCTCTCCTTTTTCTTGTTGCTTTCCTCTCCTTTTTTCAGTTGGAAAATAAAAAAGGGACCAGAGGAATTGGCAATAAAACAAAGAAGAAAAATGCATCCTCCTATTTTTTTGGCTTCATTTTTTGAAGCTCTGCAACAAAATGAGAAATGTCAAATTTTGAAAAAAAAATCCCGTGTTTTTCAGCACTATTAGCTCTTGTTTTTCTGATTTTTATAGATTCTGAGAGGTAACAAAAAAAGGTACCCATAAGCTACAACAGGAGAGGAGCACTACTGAGGGGCTTTTTTTATTTATTCAGCAATGTGTGTCATTCAGGAAATGAGATTTTTATGGCACTTGGCATTCGGGAAGGTTGCCCTTAATTTGCCACACCTTGAATTGTGGTGGAGCTGGTGTTTGCATGTGGTATCTCTGCTGGCACCCTGTCAGTGCTGTGGTAAAAGTGTGTTGCCTTGTCTTCCTGCAGCTGGTGATGGAGTACTGTGGTGCTGGCTCTGTCACTGACCTGGTAAAGAAGACAAAAGGGAACTGTTTCAAGGAAGACTGGATTGCGTACATCTGCAGAGAGGTTCTCAGGGTGAGTCATGCCAATAGAGCTTTGTTGCTCGTTTGCAGCGAAAAGGTCTTTCCAAGCCTTTGCTTGCTACCATGGGCCCTAATGAGCATTATTATTTGAAGGTTTTGATCCATGGGGTTCATGGGCTGTGGTCCTTGAGTTCAGAAGAGCTCAAAGAGGCCAAAGATGGATCCCACATTATTGTAGTTAATCCCATTTTCTGTATGAAGAACAGAAAACTCCTTTTTCCTATGGCAAATACCCACCTTCTGAAAGTACAGATTCTGGGCATCTAGAAAAGTAAATAAGTTTTCTGTTTTCAGTGTACCTGTCCTCAGTATCAGATCTTATTGCTCATTGCTTAGCTGTTCATGGAAGATCTTTCTGTTCATGATTCCTTTACCTGCACACACTCAGGGGCCTCTTTTCCACACTATTAGAAAAAATGTTGACTTAGCAGCATTCCAGAATCTTAAAGGTGGGCCTGCTGGGTAATATTCCCCAAGACAATTCTTGGGACTGTATTTCATTCTATGCAGGCTTTTTGTTTGTGGATTTTTGGTGGTTTTTTTGGTTCCTGGGAAGTACAAAGGATAAGACAATTCCCAAGTGTAATCTAGTGAACTAGACTGGAAAAGAAAAATACGTTTGAACCTGTCATTCTAAATTCAAAACCCATTACAGAGCTACTGATCCGTCTTCCTTGTAATGGAGTTTTACTTCTTTTCTAAATAATGGTAAGATAAATGTGTATTCTGGGAGCTGGAATTCAAATGATGTGCCAAAGTAATGCTTGAATAGGGGTGAATCTTTGCTTCTAGAGCAGAGGAGGTGAGTAGCGTGTTCAGTGTATAGAGAACACTGGCCATCTTACGAGGATTTGGCATTAGACTGCAGATTGTAGTAACTATAGCTGGAGCGTGTGGGGAGAGCTCTTCGACCTGCTTAGTGGATGAGGGAAAGGCTGTGGGTGTTGTCTACCCAGACTTTGGTACACCATTTCCCAGAGCATTCTCCTGGAGAAACTAGCAGCTCATGGCTTGGATGGCCATAAGATAAACTGCATGAAAAACTGGCTGGATGTCCAGGCCCAGAGAGTGGTGGAGAAGGTACTTAAATCCAGTTGGTGGCCAGTCACAAGTGGTGTTTCCCAGGGCTCAGTATTGGGGTCAGTTTTGTTTAATGTCTTTGTCAATGATCTGATGAGGGGATTGAGGGCACCCTTAGTAAGTTTGCAGATGACATGCAGTTAGGCGGGAGTGTTGATCTGCTTGAGGGTAGAAAGGATCTCCAGGGGAATCTGGACAGGCTGGATCAAAGGGCTGAGGTCGATGATACAAGATTCAACAAGGCCACGTGCTGGGTCCTGCACTTAGCTCGCAACAACCTCAGGCAATGCTACAGACTGGGGGAGGAGTGGCTGGAAAGCTGCCTGACAGGAAAGGACCTGGGGATGTTGATTGACAGTCAGCTGAATATGACCCAGCTTATTCCCAGGTGGCCAAGAAGACCAATGGCATCCTGGCCTGCATCAGAAATAATGTGGCCAGCAGGACTAGGGCAGGGATCATCCCCCTGTGCTCACCACTGATGAGACTGTACCACAAATACTCTGTTCATTTTGGGGTTCCTCACTACAAGAAGGACTTTTTGGCTCTGGAGCATGTCCAAAGAACAATGAAGCTGGTAAAGGGTCTGGAGCCCAAGTCTTCTGAGGAGTGGCTGAGGGAAGTGGGGTTGTTTAGCCTGGAGAAGAGGTTGAGGGGGAGACCTTTTTGCTCTCTACAGCTACCTGAAAGGATGTTGCAGCGAGGTGAGAGCTAGTCTGTTCTGAGTAACGAGCAATAGGACAAGAAGAAATGTCATCTAGTTATGCCAGGGAAGGTTTAGCTTGAATATTAGGAAAAACTTCTATGTCAAAACTGTTATTAAAGACTGGAACAGATTGCCCAGGGAGGTGGTAGAATCACCATCCCTGGAGGTATTTAAAAGATGTGTACATGTGGTGCTGGGGGCATAGCTTCGTGGTGGACTTGACAGTGCTGGGTTAACAGTTGAATGGTTTAAGATCATCAAATCTTAAAAGTCTCTTCCAACTAAAATGATTCTCTTAAAAATAAAAATTAATGGTCTGTTCAAGTTGCTCTTCATTTGTGTGACTCTAATGTCTCTGTGAAAGCAATTGATGTTAAAACCTTTGGTTTAAACGTATGCAACTGAAAACCTTAACAACATGCTGGTGTAAGACAAGAGATTGGATTTCATGTTTGTTTCAGAACAGAATGACCCAGTCGCATGTGGATTGACAGTGTTTCCTTCTGGAGAATTTGGAAGCTGGGTGGCAGCTCTATTTGAGGTGTTGTGGGTGAAGCATCCCCTGGCTTATGACAATGTATTATTTCAGTGTGTTCCTTTATATCTATGCTAGTTTAACCATGGAAAATTTTGGAAAGGAAGAGGAGACGGAGTATTGGAAATATTAGCTGAATAAAAAGAATATTTGCAGCATTCAAAAAGAGGTCTGACATGGTGTGTTGAACTTTGTGATCCATTTACTGTTGCACATGGTGTTGCTGAGTGAAGTATTTAAGTGACTGTGGCCAGCTAGCTCCTGTCTCTGGCCCTCATAGAGAGCATTTTGTGTTGCCCTTCCCCTCTATTAGTTTGCTTTTAACACAGGCATCCCTTGATTTTGAGACAGAAGTTTAAAATATTACTACTTTTCTCTTTTCCCACTTGACTTCAGAGATGCTCCACTACAGTCAGGCCTATGGGTAAAGACAACAATCAAACTTGCAGTCTCTGTGCTCTCTCCTCTCTGAAACTGGGGTCCTCGTATTGATAATAACATCCCAAGGGCTTTCCCTGTTGATAAAGTCTGAGAGGGTAAAAGTGTAAAAAGGCAACAATGCCACACTCATGATAATGACAGGAAGAAAAAATAAGAAAAATCTGGATTTCTTTTAGGGCCTGGCACACCTTCATGCTCACCATGTCATACATCGAGATATTAAAGGACAGAATGTTCTTCTCACAGAAAATGCAGAAGTAAAACTGGGTAAGTGTCTTTAAATGTGTGCTAGAAACCTGTTCGTAAAAATCTTGTATTGGAAAAAAACCCCTTCAGTAATGTAAGAGCAGCAAATATGTCCAGTAGCATTAATGTCTGTGTTTATAAGGTGTCTGTCATGTAGAAAGAGCTGAAAATGTGACGTGTTCTGCAAGGGTAACACTCATAGCCTGTGGGGAATACAGCTGCTTCTAGGCAGTCAAACGGAGAACCTGTCTATTAAGTCACAGCACCATCAGGCCTTCACAGCAGATCCCAGCTTGCAAAGACTTCCAAAATAAAACAAGCTGGGGACATAAATTATGCTAATCCGTTTCTCTAAGGGAAGTGGTCTTAGAGATTTTCATATATCTGACAATAGATGAAATTGCTCGTGTGTAAGGGCTACCACTGAAGAGCAGCTTATACTAATAGTCATCTCTCAAAAATGTTGGAGAGTTTACTCATTTCCTTTGCTAGATGTGATTTGTCAGTGTTGACAACTTCTGACTTCCTAAGACTAAACTCAAATATGTCTCACTCTCGAGGAGGGCACGTCTTTCATGTTTTGGGGAGACATCACAGAGAACTCATGGCAGTGATTTAAAGGAGCAGTCTCAAGGAGAGCACTTTTCTTTTTTTGGGATGATCTTTATGGTCCCTCTCTTTAACTGAAAGAATTCACTGTAGAGTTGAACAAAAGCAATAAATGTGGCCTGTGGATGTGGAGTAGGATGTTTGGCTGGAGCAAATGAAAATAAGTGCTTCAAATCTCATTATGGTTTAATTTTAAGGTGAAATCCTGGCTTCACTGAAGTCAAAGGGAGTTTTGCCGTAGTATTAAATGAAGGCAGGATTTTGCTTGTAGCCTTGAAGAGATATGTACTAGTTTTCAGTGGTTCTGTCTTAACTCTGGAAAGACGGGGGGGTTATGTGTGTTTACGGTCTTGTATAGTCCCACCACTCTTCACCTGGTTGAGAAGAAAATTAAAGCTTTCTGACTCTGGGTAAAGATGAAACAGATTTACTGAGTACAACAATTTAAAAAAAAAAAAAAAAAAAAAGCTGTTTCCAGAGAGCTTTAGCTTGTGTGTCTTAAAGAAGCTAGAAACCCAAGAGGTCCTCAGTCCTGTTCCACTTCAGTGTAAGTGTGCACGCTTCCCATCAGAAGCATGGGGCGCATGATGATCCCAAAGGTCAAGTCCAACTTTATGTTGGAGAAGCCTTGTTAAACAGGCACCTTAAATTATAGCAGGACAAATAATTGTTGTTTGCAGATGACCTGCAACGAGGTCACGTGAGAAAATCTGCTCCTTGATGGTAACCACAGAGTGTCTACTTTCAGTCCTTTCATTTCCCTGTTATTTTGTCTTTGTAACGCTCAAGTGCTTTGGCCAGTGGATCCAATTAGTGTATCTTAGAGGTTCAGTCAACGAAAAATACAATCACGTAATTATTGGTTGTATGGGTCCTTCTTCACATCTGAACAAAGCCATTTTGCTATACAGTCCTGATGAAAGTAATGCTCTTTTCAACACAAAGAGCACCACACAATTATAATGGCTCTAAGATTAGAAAAAACTAGTATGTTCTTTAGCTTGTTCTAAGACAGCGTGTAAACATAGGGAAGGAGTTATTCCAAACACCTCAAAATGAAGTGATACGGTGGTTCTTTCCAGCTTTCACAAATGGCCATATTAGACATGTCCAATTTTGCCTTGTCCATAGATACTGTTTTTCCTAGTTAAAAGATCTTGAGTCCTACTCAGTGTAGCATTTAGATTAAGCATAAATTAGTCTGTAATGCCTTCCTAGAGCAATTTATGTCTGCTGTAAACCTGGCAGGTTTAGCATGCTGGTTATTTAATCCTTCTGTCAAAAAAGAAAAGGGAGGGGAAAAAAAAAAAAAAAAAGAGGCAGTTACTTGGAGTTCCTATTGGACAAGATATGCTGGAGGAACATGTTTTTTTGACATTCGACATGTTTTCTAGTCCAAATGTTTGGTATTCTAAGCAGTATGAAGGTAGCCAAGCAAACACTGCCACATGGATACAACTCTTTATTAAAAATTTCTTTACTTCTGCTTGGCTTTCAGTGGATTTTGGTGTAAGTGCCCAACTGGATAGGACTATTGGGAGAAGAAACACATTTATTGGCACACCATACTGGATGGCGCCTGAGGTCATTGCTTGTGAGGAGAACCCAGACTCTACATATGATTATAGAGTAAGTGTTACAACTCTGCACAAGGTTGCAAACAAGGTAGCAAAACGTGCAAGTTATTGCTGAAATCCTGCTCACTTCCCTCCTTTTAAACAGCAAAAATATTTTAAGTGTACAAATAGAAATATTTGTAATGTAGGTCTTTCTAAGACTGGAGTTTTATTATAGATATTTTTGTGTGAGTTGTTAATACATGAAATGCAATTTTTTGAAATTCTATGCAAAAAACTCCTGATATATGGAGGTTGCAGGTCAGGATAGAAAAGAAAGGAACAGGAAAATGAGGAAGGAATACCTGAAGTAGTGTAATACTAATACGACAATATTCTTATATTTCAATCTGTGCCTATTGACTCTTGTCCTGTCATTGGGCACCACTCAGAAGTCTGGCTTGGTCTTCTTTACTCTTCTCTCACCAGGAATTTGTGCGTGTCTAGGAGATCCTTCTGAGCCTTCTCGTCACCAGGCTGAATAGTTCAATCTCTCTTAGCCCAAAGCCTCCCATCTCCAATCCCTCAAACATCTTTGTAGCCCTTCACTGCACCCACTCCAATATGTCCATCACTTTGTTGTAGTGAGGAGCCCAGAACAGCTGTCAAGCACTTTTTCTGGTTCTCCTCCCAATTCTTATGCTGATGCTATTCTGAAGAGACATTCAAAGCTTATTCTTTGCCCTCTGGCCTGTTTCCAGCAGTGTTTTCATTTGTATGTCTACACTTACCCTGCAGGATGTTTTCCAGGGGTGGCTTTCTGAGCAGCCATCTTCTGAATGACCCTCCAGTTGCTCTTTTGCTTGAGGTGCTCTCTGGGTTGCCACTTTGCACCTCTTGTTCTAATTATGGCTTCAAAAATATTTATTAGAAGAACCTGTTACTGCTTCCATGTTCTAGCGATTCAGAGGCTGTGATTCTCCGTTGCTGAGACCTTCTGTGCAGCACTGGCAGAGTGAGGTCATGTTGTGTGCATGTCAGTCACGGCCAAAGAATGTTCTTGGATTTTATTTTTCATACCATGTAAATCTACTGCAACCTCACAAAATAAGTCTCTTGTCTTCATTCCTGTCCCCTGTCCTTTTCAGAACATGTACTTTTCAGAAGATACAAGAATTAGCAACATACACACTTAATTTTTCAGTTTTCTTTGCCTTCAGTAGTAATCACAGTTCATCTGCATACATTTATGTCTGCCTCCAAATAGGTCCTGTAGGTGACAAAAACTGATCAGCAGAGGGGTTTGGAAGCACTTACACAGTCAGTGCTATGACTCAGAAGGTGGCATGGGGCTGGTCTTTTCTACAGAGATTTATAACTGGTATGATGAGCAAAGTAGCAGGAAGCCACTCTACTTTTCTTGCTGTTCAAAAAAAAGTAAATAAATGTAACAAATGAGTGAAAACATACACACAAGTGTGTGTATATATATATGTATATACACACACACACACACACACACATGAACCTTTGCAAACACTGCTGTCATCCTCCCTTTCACCTGTCTGCCTCTTGTGCTTTGAAACTCCAAGCAAAAGTGTTTGTAGCCTGGTTGTTTCTCACTTTGTCCCCCAAACCTGCAGTACTACACCTAGAAGGCTTTTCTAATTTTCAGTCATTTAAATAATATTAAGTCAAGATTGTGAATCTATTAAAGTCCTACTGATTTCATTGTCAAACACCACCACAAACTATGATGCAAACTGCTTTTCAGTGTGTGCAAAGCAGTTTAGAGCAGCTGGACTGATAAAGCTCTGTTGATAAAATCAAATGTAGTTAGAGTGCCAGGCTGGGTATGAGCTGCTATTCATTTCATGGTATATTGCTTCTAATCTGTGAAGGTTTGTCTTCTGTCACTCCCCTTTTAAAATAGTTTTAGAGAAGCCCTGCAAGTTGTTTTGGCCATGTGCCTCTCATTTGGCTACCTTTAGACACAAAAAAAGAATAAAGCACATGGTTAATCAAGTGGAAACCTGTGAAGTTTTCACAGTCACTGGTAGTGTTTCCAATTTATCTCCTGTGATCAATACCTGGCCCTTAGCATCCAGATGAGCTGGTAAAAGGAAACTCCACTCAAGGTTAACTGAGCTGGACATAAACTGCAGTGTAAATCAGACTGCATGATGTGCTCTCCTTTCATGTCCCCAAAACCACATGACTGGAGACTTGGTAGACAGAAAAACTTGGACCCTAAGGCCTGACTATAATTTCTGTTCCATCAGTGTAGAAATTCAGCAATGACTGTTCTGAAATAAGAATTAAAACCAGTACTTTTTTTTGGCCAGGAGCAGGGGGGTGAGGCACTGCTGTGTATCACTGCCTCATGAGAACAGTTTAAAAGATTTAAGACGTATTTAAACAGTGCCTGCTATATTCTGGCTCTTGTTTTTTGAATGCAGAAGGTTTGCATTTTGGGTCTGGCTGCTTAAATGATGAATCAGCTGTTCGGAGTTGCATGGGAAATGGGAAGCTTCTGGCTGTTAGCACATTTCCTGAAAGCCTGGTAGGGAATGGGAGGGAGCAGAATGTATGTCACTTCAGCTAGAACGACCCAATCTGGGAGAAATCTAGGGAAAATGTCAAAACAAACAAACAAAAACCAAAACCAAAACCCCAAAAGAAAACAAATAAAAAACCCAAACCCTTGAATGCTACAGTTTGCAACGTGCAATGTTTCTTTTCCTGCAGAGTGACCTCTGGTCTCTGGGAATCACTGCTATTGAAATGGCCGAAGGAGCTCCTCGTAAGTGATTTGGTGTGAAGGTGGGGGTGACTGACTGTGCTTTGTGAACATGTTCTGTGTTAAAATAGCTTTTGCTTGGCTAATGCACAGATGTACAAAATTCTGGTTCTGGCTGTATCTTTGAAAGTGATCTATGATTTTTTTTCTCATTTGAACTCTTTTGCTTTTCCTTTTAGACCCTTTAAATCTATTTTTTGATTCCTTGCCCTCATTTCCTGGGGAAACAGTTTTTTTTATTTCTTTTACTTTGAGCTCTTGTTAGCATCACTTTGTTGATCACTGTGGGTACAGCTAAGCAGAAGTGCTTGACACATTAGCAAAGCAAATTGACGAGAGTGGCTTTGGGTTTAGGTCACTGGGGAAAAAAACCCCAAAAGTCAGTGGGAGAAACTAGGCCTGAAGATTATATTTTTACACGGGACTGACTTGATTCTCACAGGTTTTGAGATGAATACTGTATTTGCTCACATAATGGCTTCAGTCCATGACCACGTTCTCAACCTGACAGCAGATTGCTGTGGTTTTACAGCCTGCCCTGGCCTGCCAGCTGTCCCCCTCGCTCCCCCACTCAGCCCCTTGCAGCCGGTGCGCAGAGGGCAGAGGCTGCGGTGCGGCTGCAAAGGCCTCGTGCATTTTTCTTTCCGCAGAGGACCGGTTGCTTTGCCCCAGCACCCGTGAAGCAGATGTGGTGTGATGGGGTATCCGGACACTGCTGAGAGCACAGGAGATGAAATAAATGAATACTCTGGCCTGAGCTGGGGAGCACGTAGGCCGTGTTTTTAAAAAACACGCTTGGCTGTTCTCCCGTCAGACTTGGTTTTCAGCAGTGCTTGGGAGCCAGCTGGAGTTCAGGAGCACTTTCAGACACTGTGCTTCAGCCCAGCTGAAGCTTAGTCCTGAGACAGGAGTCCAAGGGGAATTTCCTTTGAGAGCGACTTTGTAGCTTTGCAGGCTAGTTCGTCCTACTGCTTGTATTTGACATTTTCACTAGTTTTGGCAGGGAAATGCTATGGATTATATTCTGTTGCACTGTGTTTTGTCTGGGACCCATAGTGATAAACTAGACTTCTGCCCCCTCCACTCTATTGTGTGTTATTGAAAACACAAAGGAAAAAGTCAAAACCAGAACGCAGATGTGAGAAACAAAAGCAGGTGGATGCAGGGAGAGAAATTAATAGAAGGCAGTGAAGGCTTTAGCACACCAGTCTTCTCACTTTTACTAGTTCTGTAATGCTGCAAGTCCACTCCCATTAAGAGAATCACTGCTGAACACCCATACAGTGTAAGAAATCAGCCTTCATATAGTTTTTACCAGTAAGTCTGTTTTGTGAAGCAAGACCTCTGACCCTCAGTGTTTCTCTGTGATGGAGCACGCTCATAATTCCATACAAAATACCTAGGATAGATGAAATGTGGAGATACTTACTTTCTGCAGAGTTCTTTGTAGCTTCAACTTTCCACAACAGTGACGCTAAAGAGAAATACATTGGGCTGGAGAGAAACCAGCATCTGAATGCATGACTAGAATCTGTTGCAGATTGTCTAATAATGGTGCTCACACTCCCGAAACAGAGACTAGATGAAATGTATGTTCAGTCATGATGCACTGTACCAGCGACGCGGTTTAAGAGCTCTCCGCTTCGCATCAGGTTTTCTTCATCCAGCATTTTCTCTTATGGTGTGAACGATGTAGCTTGAGATTTGGTTAAAGTTTATCATTTATCTGAACCATAAGCCAGACATAATGAACTATGTAAGTATTTCAATCCCAACTTTAACTTCTGTTCATGCGAAAACACATTAGAAAGGTGAGCTTTTTTATGGCCTTCTGAAGCTTTATATATAAAAATATGAAGAAAGTTGTACTTGTTCCTGCTCTGCAACTTTTCTTTCAAATCTCTTTTAACTGGCAGTAACAACATATTGTGAAAGGTTACTGTGTGTACTTGGAGACTTTATTTCTTGGCTGTAGCATGTATTTTGTTAACTAATGGTGCTGTTCTGTGGTGGATGCTGTGCTGTTGGAAGTGGGAGTGTTTGTATGCTCCTGTCTGTTGGGAGAACCAGGCTCCTGGCCTGGCTGGGGCAGCGCAGAGGGGGCGGAGAACGTCCCCCAGCCCGCGGCCCCCATCCTCTCCCCTGCAC